>CM035170.1:15604796-15751217 GCA_020205615.1 Panax quinquefolius | reverse complement strand
ACTCCATCGGTTCTTTCTTTGTTTGGCAAACACTATGATCCTAAGTACTTCCAAAATCATTGTCATCTTATCACATGACCGCTATTGCACTTGCTGACTTTCCTCAGTCAGTTACTGAAGTCTTCTTCTGATCAACTTGTGGAAGACTTCATTTCGAATGGCTTCACAACTCAATCTTGATGTTGATTGGGTTGATGCTTAGATCTTCTGTTAGCATACATGCCATTCGTTGAGTGTTCTCTGGTTCCCTTCAGGTGGGATGTATATTTGTAGTGCCAACCAGAGGCATGGTTTCTTTGTATATTCTGGGAGTGCTCATTCGTTGAGAATCGTGCTTGCTCTATGATTTTATCTTGGCATTGTTAGCACATCTATTGAGGTCTTAGTTCTGCACTCTACGATTCTGCTTTGGCTGTGCAGACACTACGACTCCGAGATTAGATCTTGACACTCTACGATTTTTGCCTTGTGCTTGTTGTCTTCATCTGATCTTGCTCGACTACGATCTCTTCCTCTGGTATGATCAGTAGACTCTACGACTTTGAGTGTAGTCTACGATTCTTGACTTGGCTTCGGCAGATACTTGGTCGGCTCGTAGGTAGACTGTCTTTATGATTCTGAACATGACTTCCTCAGCAGACTACGGCCCTGAGGAAGTTCTCGACACACTGCGATCCTTCCTCGTCTCTCCTGGCAGTCTACGAACTCGACACTACAAGAAAAGCCGGCTAATTTCGACGGATCTACTCTCTCGCGGACACATTCCCTCGAAGAGATATGTATTCAAGCGGAATAGTCGATCAAAGATAAGTCATCGAAACTACTTTAATTTGACGGTACGTTTCGTCGAAAAATATATATATTCCATTTGGCCAAAGTTCCTTGCCATATGAACCTTATGTTCAACTGAATAGTGTTAGTTCCCACAGACTATTCAGTCGAAGATACATTAATTATGACAAAAGTAATTACAATGGACAGTCCGTCGAAACTAATCCTAAAACCTTACTAATCGGTACGTCTTCTCCGGCCCCCTCGTTTCTCTCACTTTGCTCTCATTAATTTCTCTCTTTCTCTATATCTAGAACTCTCATTTCTCTCGATCTCACTTTACGCCTTTCTCTCTCAGTCTCACTTCTCTCACTGCTCTCATCTCCACCACCACCACCACCGCCATAACCACCACGTACTGTTACCATCACCGCCACAACCACCACGTATTGCCACCGCCACCACCACCGATTCCACTACGTACCGCCACTGCCACCACCACCGGTTCCACCACGTACTGCCGCCACCACCGGTTCCACCACGTACTGCCACCACCGCCGGTTCCACCACGTACTGCCACCACCACCACCACCACCTTCGATTCCACCACCACCACATACTGCCACTACCACCACCACGTACTGCCACTACGTACCACCACCACGTACTGCCACCACCACTATCACTGTCAATCGGTTCCACCACCAGTAGACGCCACCAACACCTTCGGTTGAACCACCACCAGGCACCACCGTTGGTTAGTTTGCACATTAATTCAATTTCAAGGTTAGTTTTCTGCCAAGTATTAGATTTTTAGGGTTAATTTGTTGCAAATTGTGAAATTTGTGGCTTAATTTGTTTTAGGTTTAATTTAATTTTAGTTTGAATATGAGATTAACCCAATTTGGATAATATGTTGTTGCTGTGAATTTGTTGTTGTGAATTTGTGGACTGTATATTGCTGAAATTGGAATTTTGATTTTGGGTTTGTGGACTGCATATTATTTAAGTGCATATTATTTGGAATTTGGTAATTGCAGAATATTGATATCAAATTTAGGTTCCTTATCATAATGTAACTGATTTTAGGACTGTTTTTAATCTTGATATATTTGTTATTTACGACTGAATTTATGACAGAAATTCTGTCAGAATTATTAAATTGCAGACTTGCATGTATTATATTAGTAATTAGTTTCTCAATATTAATAAATCATAAACTAAGTACCATTTACTTAGTTTCTTACTACTAAAATAAAATAAAGTAAATATAATTTAATTTAGTTTATTAAATAAAATAAATTTAAAAATAAAATAAATAACATAATATAATATAAAATAAAGTAAAATAAAATAAAAAATAAATTAAATTAATTTGAATAAAATAAAAAAAACTTTGATTTAATCTAATAAATAAAATACAATTCAATAAAAAATAAAAATAAATAAAAATAATAAAATAAAATAAATTTAATTTAATTTAAATAATTTAAATACAATTAAATTAAATTTAAAATAAATTAAATTAAATTAAATTAAATTAATTTAATAAAAAACATTAAAAATTATATAATATATATGTAATATAATACAAGATTCCATAAAATAAAATAAGATATTTTTAATTACGAAATCAAATTAAATTAAATTAAACTAGAACTTTTATAATATAATACAAAATAAAATAAAAAAGTAATAAAAATTTAATTTAATTTAGTTTAATAAATAAAATAAAATAAAATGATTTAATTTAATTTAATTTAATTTAATTTAATAAAGTAAATTTAATAAATAAATAAGCCAATTATATAATATACTACAAATTAAAATAAAAAATATATATAAGTAGTCTCTATAGATTCCAAATAACAATTTTCATAAACTAAGTACCACTTACTTAATTTATCATCATTGGCAAAATAGCATTTTATAGCTAGAAGTGAATGTCGAACAGTAGTCTCTATAGATTCCAAATAACAATTCTCATAAACTAAGTACCACTTACTTAATTTATCATCATTGGCAAAATAAACTAAGAATAGCTAGAAGTGAATGTCGAACAGTACTCTCTATAGATTCCAAATAATTAACAATTCTCATAAACTAAGTACCACTTACTTAGTTTATTATCATTGGCAAAATAAACTAAGTAGCATTTACTTAGTTTGCCACACTTTTCAATATATAAATGCAATAATACTCTCCCTACATATATGTACTCTTTCTTGTATGCAGGTTTCGACATAGCAGTTGCAGCTAAATAGTACTCCAACCAGTTCCTCGACAACAATTAAAAAAAAAGGGGTCGTAGTTCCTGTTTGTGTCCTATACTCGAATAATAAAGGTAATTAAATTACTGTAGACATTCCTCACTGTTCCATCATAACAGATGGCAACATCCGGAAGTAGTGCTAGTAAGTTGTTGAACTTTGTTCAATAGCGTAATGGAACTCCTTCGAGATGTTGTCATTTGTTATGATGGAACAGTGAGGAATGTTCTTGTAATTGAATTAACTTTATTATTCGAGTATAGAACCTACAACAAGAACTACGAATTTTTTTTTTGCCCGATTCTTAAACTCAAGTAGAGATTCCACATAAATTCTCATAAACTATGTACTATATTTTGGAACTTAGAAACTCGTTTGACATACACTCAATAGGGGTGAATGTCGAACAGTCCCTAGTTTGGGACTGTTATTGGATGTTATGTCTCTCACTTAGGCCGGTGCAAATAGGAAATGGTACATTTTTTGTTATTTTGAGGATTAATCGACTGTTATCTCTATATGTTCTCTGAGTGCATACTTAGATTAAGTTATCTTAGTCTATTTCGTGTGCTTGGAGACCATGGGGTGGTGCTGCCGAAATTTTCTTGAAACTCATGAAACGTAATCAACGTGTTTGCACTAGTGATGAGAGACACATCCAATAACGGGATGAAGCCTTACCCCCTCGTCTCCGTAGAGATACTAGGTAAATCTAATTCACGCATGAATATCCAAATTAACTTAATACGTACTTCTGTGTAGTTAAAAATGTCAGCCGACTAGAGTTGGATGTACCGTAGGATACCCATTAATGGGAGGGGATTAGTCTCAGCTTATCGTGTTGGGGTTTTAGATTTCTTGAACAAAGCACTAGAACATACGGATGATGCGCACGAGAAGATGCGATGCCCGTGTGTCAAGTGTAAAAATTTGATTTGGAAGAAAGTCGGCGAGTTTAAATTCGACTTATTTTCTCGTGGATTTATAGATGGGTACTTCGTATGGACTCATCACGGGGAATCAGAAGTGATTGAAAATATTGTGGAACAACCAATTCCACGGGATTCATACGTCAAAAACTATGATCCAGTTGAGATGTTAGTTGATGCTTATGGCCCTACTACTATTATTGATCAATGAATATGAACCTTCTTCAAGCAAAGGTCTGAAGCAAGTGCCAAATGATCTACCGCCGCCTTTTACAAGTTCTATCTCGAATCGGGGTCGCGTTATGTATCCGTGAAATGTAATCACGAACACCAAGCTTTCTGCGATGATTTAAGCTCTTACACTTCAAGAATGAAACGATTGTAGTGAGAGAGGTTTCAACGATTTGCTCGCTATAATTGGACAGTTCTTACCCAAGGATCATACTCTTCCTGTGAATTATTACGAAGTGAAGAAGATGGTCAAGGGGTTAAATATGGGGTATTAGAAAATCGATGCTTATGAGCAGGATTGCATGTTATACTATGGGTAGGACAGAGATAAGGGACAGTGTGATATATGCAGATTATCGTGCTACAAGGTTACAAAACGTGGGGGGAAGGATAAACATGTTCCCAAGAAAATCTTACGATACTTTCCACTTGCGCCCTGACTTCAGTGGCTATTCATGTCATCTTATACGGCTCAACATATGAGTTGGCATCGAACAAAGGATGTCGTGCCTGGTCAGCTGACTCACCCAGCGGATGGAGATGAATGGAAGAGATTTGATGTAAATTATCCTGAGTTTGCGGAAGAAGTTAGGAATATTAGGCTTGGCATGGCTACTGATGGCTTTTGCCCTTTTAATAATTTTAGCCAGCCGTACTCAGTTTGGCCTGTCATTATGGTCGCGGATAATCTTCCACCAGCAATGTGCATGAGGGATCCGTATTTGTTTTTGACTTTACTCATTCCGGGGGATAAAAGTCCTACAAAAGATCTTAATGTGTACCTTCGACTGTTAGTGGATGAACTAAAGATGTTGTGGGAGACAGGGGTTCAGACGTATAATAAATCGATATGCGAGAATTTTGTGATGAAAGCAGCCCTGTTATGGACTATCACTGACTTTTCGGCTCTTGGGATGGTTAATGGTTTGTCAACTCACGGGAAGCTGTCCTGTCCAGTGTGTATGGGGGATGTGCAAGGCAACCAGTTGCAGCATGGGCGGAAATGTAGTTTTTTTGGTACTGCTCAAAGATTCTTGCCTCTTGATCACAATTATAGAAAGATGTCTACACAGTTCAACAGAAAGATAAAGAAGAAGGGGGTTGTTGGTCGACTGTCGGGCAGTGAGGTCTTGGAGTGGTTGAATCAACTTGATTTTCCTTTGCCGGGGAAGGAACACAGTAAATTGAGAGCAGCCGGGTACGAGAATTCCTTTACCTATATGGTTTGAGTTGCCATATTGGGGCACACTTTCAGTTCATCATTGTATAGATGTCATGCACAACCGAAAAGAATGTTTTCGAGAACTTGTTTTACACCATGTTAGATGCGAATGGTAAAACTAAAGATAATGACAATGCTCGAAAAGATTTGGAGGCATTGAACATTAGGCCAGAATTGTGGCTTCGCCCTAACACTACGAAACCTAAAGCTCCATTTAGTCTTACTAAGCAACAAGTTGAAGATGTCTGTAAGTGGGTTAGTGGGTGAAGCTCCCAGATGGATATGCGTCGAACATAACACGTTGTTGTAAGGTTGAGCAATTAAAAATTTCTGTATTCAAGAGTCACGATTGTCATGTATTCATGCAGAAGTTGATTCCAATTGCATTTCATGAGATGTTACCCAGAAAATTTATGGATACATTGACCGAACTGTCAAATTTCTTTCGAGATATTTGCTCAACTATAATTAAGCACAGTGATGTCAAGCAGATGGAGAAGAGTTAGTTGTATTCACATATCTGGTTAATCCATTTGGTCCTGAGACTCTAACTTACTTAAGCTACAAAGAGTTGAAGATTGTATCTACATACGTGCTTCTAAATATGCCCGAAGTATCATCATACATCACGTAAGTCTAAGCTTATTTGCTCTAGTTAGTATAATTTACAAGTGTAGTCATCTCTATATATGTTAAAGATATTTTACTAATATCGCAGTTCATTCGAAGAAGAAGCGTATGCTTCTAACCCAACTATTACTGCAGCAGACTTGGAAACATTCACTAATGCTAATTTCCAACAATGGTTTAAGAAAAGGGTTGAAGCGGAGAGTATTTCTGAGCGTTTTATAGATGTCATCCAAGGACCTTACAAAGTTGTTAGTTCTTTTCTGGTCAGATCGTGAATGGGTATAGATTTAGAGTCGATGACTTGCATGAACTCACATCAGTCAATTCTGGGGTTGTGGTGTTAGGAAGCAGCTATCAAGATTCTAAGTCCAATTACTATGGTCGTTTACAGGATGTAGTTATGCTCAATTATCACGGTGGCAAAAAGGTAGTTACATTTAAGTGTAGCTGGTTTGATACTGAAAAGGGGGTTAAAGTTGATCGTAATAGAATCACAACCGTGGATATCAAGTCGGTGTTTGTGACGCCCCCAAAATAGGGTATACATCACCCATCTTGGGTCGCCAGATACATGGTACAGAATTCAAATACAACTTAATAATACAACTGTCGTGTACAATACGACAAAACATAAACTGTGAGTTTGAATACAAATATTGTCTACTAGAGAGTATACAAACTCAAAAGGAGTCCTCATTACAATTATTATCACACTATTTCACAAAATAGTGAGGACTACTAATGCACCATCTAGGACCATCACTCTGTTTCCCGACTAGTCCCAACTACGTTCTCATTTCCTGAAGAGAACAGTGAAAGAAAGGGTGAGCTAAACTAGCCCAGTAAGAAATATTATGACTAAGATAATGCAGAATAAATTATCATTAGCCTTCAACAGTGTTAAACTGATAAAATATAATAACTATCAAGTTTAACTGCAGCGGAACAAGCAATCCATTAGAAGAGTTAAGTAGAAAATAAAATCTACTATCTTTTATAATTTAAAAGGTTTTTCATCACTGTTATCGCTGAGACTCATCTTAATAAATAATCCACATCATCAAATCATCCCTGCACTACAGGCCAAGGATATTCTTTAGTATTACAACCACGAATTATCCATGCACCACGGGCCAAAGATAATCATGTTTTCATCAACGGTCCTAATCATGCTATAAAACAGTTCATCTTTGCACCCTTGGCCGAAGAGAATCCATAGCCATAATCATACCAAAAACTGTCCATCAATGCACTACGGGCCAATGAGGACTTTTTCCACATCATTTGTAACATTACGGTCATGATTATACCGAATAATCCCTGGTCATAATCATACTAAGTCCATCTATGCACTACAGGCCACAGATGACTTTCAACATAATATAAAAATGAGGATGATGACAATGTCATAATAATTCAATAAAATAAGTTCAAGAATTAATTTATCCAGGAACTAATAATGTCCAAATTGTCAACATGATACTGCTTTGTAGTGTAAAATTCAAGAATGCTCAGAAGAATATTTCCATGAAAAGATACTGGATGAAGCAAAAATATCAAGGATATTCCACTAATTTCATGGAGTATAGAAGTCAAAACTTTAACCAATTGAGTATAATAAAGAATAGAATAACAAAAGAAATCACCACGCATGCTAAGATTTCAGATAGATAAAAGTTATTCCAATGAATACTAATAAGGGCGGAATCAGTCCCGGCAGAAACGCATGCATGAGGATATTCCAATGTAATAATAATAAAGAGGCGGAACCAGTCCCACAAAAAACGCATGTATTGAGGATATTCCAAATGAAAAATAAAGAATGAAATAATGGAAGAATTTCACCAAGTATAGGGTATTGGCAGCGCGATACAAAGTTATTCCAATGAATAATAAAGAATGGAATAATGTAAGTTCTCTTTATAAATAAGAAAGAAAGAGTACCCCTTACTTAGTACAACAAATAATATTCCTACCTTAGAAAGAATAGTCTTGGATATAAAAGTAGTGAAGTAGCAGTAACACTTTTCTTCTTTTCTCTCTATAGTTTTTCTCTCAGAGTTTCAAATTGAATTCGTAAGAAATAATGAAGGAATGAGTTTCTATTTATAGAAAAATGGATTTGCATAGTAACTAACTCATGAATGGTCCAGATTGATTTACTTTAATCGACGATCCATATTTAAAGCAAAAATCTTTTAAATAAAATATAATATATTCTATTTATAATCTAATAAAACGAATAACTTTATAAAAGATTTTACTATGCAAACACTACGCAGCACTATACAAATACTATGCATAATAAAATATAATATATTCTAATTATTTTCTAATAAAAATGTATAACTTTATAAAAGTATTACTTTTTATATAAAAAGATTTTACTACGCAAGCACTACGCAAAGCACTATGCAAACACTATGCATAATAGAATATAATATATTCTAATTATAGAATAACTTTATAAAAGTATTCTGCTTTTTATATAAAAAGATTTTACTATGCAAAACACTATATCTGATAATTATGCAATACTATGCATAATAGAATATAATATATTCTATTTATAGAATAACTTTATAAAAGTATTCTATTTTATTACATTAATAATACCAATAAAACAAAACCGAGTGACTTATCACGTAAACATCAATAATCAATACTGGTGTGCTACAATGCAACCACGCCAGACATCGTATTTCTTTTACTACCGAAAGTAGTTCAACAAAGATAACAGTAAAACTTCCGCCGTTATTTTCATAAAATATTTTTGTCGTTTTCTCATCCGATAATAATTCCGTTCATGGGTCCACTAATGATTGTGTCGTTGCATCTAATATTCCCCGATAAAACAAATATTCTCCAGACCAATCGAATATAATATGACAACTTGCATACTTTGTAAAATTTATAAATACTACCCATAACTATAACATTATCTCAAATCCACACCATAATATTAAAAATTATTTTGAGAAAATTAAATCTGTATTCATAAAATCTGGGGTCTCACAATCTCCCCTCCTTATGAAATTTCGCCCTCGAAATTTACGTACGTACCTGGTATGTCGAAGAGGTGAAGATACCTTGACTTCATTTCATATTCTAAATCTTGAGGTATAACCTTTGAGTGTTGAATACGATTCTTCTTATCCAAGATGTTAACACGTATCTCCTCATACGTTAAATCTTCTGCTATCTCGTCCGGTTCTAAATTAATAATGTGGTTCGGGTAGTCCACATATTTACGTAACATCGATACGTTAAAAACGTTATGAACATGCGACATACTTGGCGGTAAAATGAGTATATAAGCCACAGTTCCTACTCGATCAAGGATTTCAAATGGGCCAATTAAATCGAGGGTTGAGATTTCCTCTCTTCGTCGATTCTTGCTTCTAGAATAACGCCCTCTTGAACCTTCTTCTTCACATTTATCAGCTCCGGGTGTGTAACTTGAGCAGCTTTAACTTTATCGATTCAAGTCTATTTTAATCGTATATTCGTTATCTTCACGTGGGTTCCTAGAGTCTTTAACTCTATCTTCATCATTTATAAGTCGTACAAAATGGGCCTTTGTGTTAACAACATCGCGACTCATAAACGATACGATCTTTTACTCAAGCGTCTACTACCACGTTCGCTTTCCCACGATGGTATTGAATGGTACGATCGTAATCTTCAACAGCTCGAGTCAACGTCTTTGGCGCATGTTACGTTCGCTTTAGTTGAAGAAATATTTAAGGGTTTTAGAAATGGGTTTTGTACTGGGGTCAATACAAAATTCGATTTCACACTCTAGGGGTAGGCTAAGAAGTCTTCAAGAATACATCAGGAATTTATTAACAATAGAAATATCATTCAAAGCTGTGACTCTCATCCAAGACTTGGATAGCACGTGTAATGAAGGTTTCTCCTAACGGAGTTTCAACCGATAAGTCAAAGTCTAACTTCTCTAGAGTCAAATTTAAACGTTGAGCGCAAGCAAGAGAGATAAAAGAATGGGTAGAACCGATATCTAATAAGGTATAGACTTCACAAAAATTTATAATTAACTAACCTGTGCTAACTTCGCTCGGGTCACTCGCTTTTTTTTTGAGAAGTCACGAAAAACGCTCTTCCTAAAACCACCGACTTTGTTTTGTCCGTATCCGCCTTTGGTACCACCGTCCCAGCTGGACTTGACTTCACTATACGACAAAATCGAGCCAAATGACCTTCTCTTCTTGAGATTTCCACTTCTATTATCTTGGCCATGATTACCACCGAAGTGGTTACCATTCTTGGCAAGATAATTTCCCCCACGATGGTTATCATTGTTCTGATGGCCGTTGCCACCAGTATGATTATTATCGTGTTGTTGGTCGTTAACTTTTGGTTGAGCTGACTCAAAGGTCTCATGTGCTTCATTCCTGTCGACATCGGGATTTTTGTGTCCCTTTTGTTAGGTTTGTAATATTTATGAACGCAATCAAATTGCATAAATAAGTTTTAAATGTAAAAATCAGAGTTTTAAAATTATACAAACCATATACCCGGATCACCCTTTATGCACAATTATTAATTAAACGAAAAAGAAAGAACAAGAATCATACCCTTGAAGATCCGAGCTTTCTCAAGTACAAGTTCACCTCCAATCCTTTTCGCGTTCAACTTGAATCCACCGGGTTTGGTTCCTTCCTTTGATCAACGTTAGCCACCCAAGTGTTTGGCCTCTAGAGGTGATCCACCAAGGAAGAAGTAGAATTCAAGAAGATGGGTGTTTGGTTAAACCCTAGTTTTTCTATCTCTATAGAAAAGGAGCGTACTCTCCAACCATTGGAATTATTACGTCATCTTGATATCTGATATAAGACTCTTCTTATAAAGATATCAAGTAACCCTATTAAAATAAGGTATTATTTAATTAAACTCTTTTAATTAAATGGGCTCCCTAATCTTATTAGGGATAATTAATTAAACTCCTTTAATTAATTTTCCCTCCTAATCCTATTAGGAATAAATGAGAGTACTTATATTAAATTAATTCCTAAACTCTTTTAGAAATTAAAATAATAATAATTGTAATAATATTAATAAGACTCCTCTTATTAATTTATATTTAATATTTCTAAAATATTAAATAATAAATATTAAGCTATTTAATTTATTCTATCACCATAGATTAAATTAAATATACTTAACATATATTATTACGATTATGCCATTAACTTCTTAAATAATTATTCTTCCTTTTATGGTGTGACCCTTTAGGTTCTCCATATTAAATGGGTTGTGAATAAATCAATTAGAACAATTCTAATCTTATTTAAATAAATAAATTAAACAATTAATTTATTTAAATAAATAATATTTATTCTACAATAGGGATAAAGCTCTCCCAGCGATCAACGATTTTCCAGATAATATAGATTTCAACATTAATCATAAAAGAACCTTTGAGTAAATAGTTACCGTACAATTCAATCCTTCCACCATACAATGTCCCAATTAAATATAAGACATGGAATTACTGTCAAGTCTTATTTTATTTAATTATATGTATTTCGATCCTTAAATGCACAACACCAAATAATGCAAATTAGAAACTCCTTTCTAATTTCATTCGCCTGGCCAAGGACTCTTTGGGTTGTCATTTATCGAATCACATAGGACATTTCTCTTCTTTAATAGAAGTGGTAGATTCTTTATTGATCATACATTATCTCCATGTACAACTTATTATACCCAAGCATACCCTTTGATATACCCTAAGGGTCTTAAGGAATAAGTCAAAGTATAACTCATCATACACAAGATACTATGATGATCTCAAGTCCAAGGATCACTTGTACTTTACTATCACTCTGAGAATTCTATTGACGGCAAGTAAAACTCCATTAGGTATTCCTTAGCGAGCCACGTTCAAAGTGAACTTATTCTCTAATAAGCACCTACATACTTGTTTTAGTGTCTCCACACAAATGATCATGAGATCAATCATCCTCATCCAATGAGCAAGCAACGTATGTACCAATCTATCCGGATTCACTAATCCCCAATTTAGTAATCCAATGATTGGGAACTATTTTTGTTTTAAGCTTTCATGAATTTAGATCTCATTAGAATGATCATCATCATTATTCTAAAAGCATTGCTTAAAACTATGAGTTTATCACATATTATAAAACAAAGATCATGTAGATAATTAAAAGCCTTTAATAAATTAATACTTTTTATTAATAAATGAATAAGATTGTTACAAAGTATATGCTTTATCATCAAACATGATTGGCTTGTATGCATACTACTTTCACCTTTCCGTTACTTGTTCTTTGGTGTTCTCATTTTAGGTGAGATTTGTTTGAAAAAACAAGAGAAAAAGGTCCGACATATATGATGTCGACGATGGGACTGTTAAGAGTCACCAGTTGGTTTTTTAAATGGTTGTACCAACACAACCGATAAAAGGTTTGCACATTGACCCAGTGGTGTGACACTGATATACGGGTCGGTGAAACCGAGATTCGTTTAGGGTCCGGGGACTTGGTTATCTTGGGGGAAGGTGTTAGGCACCCCAGACATCCGTGTTACCATGGTGACCGCCTCTTTTCAAGAAACTATTATAAGGTGTGTGTGTGTGTGGGAAATTGATGTCTTTGTTATATGGAAGTTGTGTGAGGCCTCGTTCGAACCTATATACACTGTGGTTTGAATTTATGTAAAATTCAGTTTTTAGCAAGATATGGCATGATGTTTTTTATAAAGAGGTTTTTCAAACCTTGATGCTCAATAGGAATTGAGACCTTTTACACTCCCATTTTATTAAGTTATCAATTTGGATTGATTTTATTTGGACGGATGCGAGGCATCCGTATAAAAAAATATATACCAAAATAATGTCGACTTCCTCGTGGGTATGGAAACCATCGAGGAAATTGAGACATCGCAGAATAATTTACAAAGTCGCTTACAATTTGAAAAACGTCCATCACGAGAACCGAATCTAGATCGATGGGATGAATCGTGATCACATGATTCTAGGCTCACAAAATACTACGGTTTATATGAAAGCGATGGCGGTATATATATAAAAGGCAGTAATATATATATATCTGAGACTGAGCAGATCACCAACCATGAAGCACCTCCATGGGGGATCGAAAAATAAAAATAAAGCTATTAAAAGCTATCAACCGCCACGACGGAGGAAACTCCAAAAGGACAAAACATAAATAAAGTTGAAAAAGCGATCAACGCGCCATATAAGAAAACTCCAGCGAGATATATAAAAAAATATATATATATATAAGCGATAATGCATGCGGATGTAAAATCAAGCTCATCGAGCAAGAGTTCGACCACGAGTTCATATATATATATATATATATATATATAAGCGAGTAAGCGCTTTAGGATATAAAATCGGGCTCATCGAATGCAGTCAGACACACAGTTCATATATATATATATATATATATATATATATATATATATATATATATTAAAGCAATAAAACGCTCTGGGCCAGAAGTTCAGGCTCATCGAACAAGTTTCGACACGATTAAATATTAAATATATATATATAATATATATATATATAAAAGTAAATAAGCGCTCGCAGCGAGGTCAGAAGCTCAATCGAGGCATAACTCGATAATGTTAGTCAATATATATATAAGTATATGTATACATATATATATATATAGATGGAATGAAACCACCGGACCAAAGTAGGGCAAATGCAAGCAACACGACTCTCAGCGCGTGTAGAAGGGTGTGTGCAAAGATAAAGAGAAAGACTCTAAAGTGTGTGAGAAGGCTTACTGGTGGTCGATAAAAAAGGCTTCTATATCTTTAGAGTGGGTAAACACTAGATTTTTTGGGTATAAAAGAGGCTATATATGAGCTCTGGGTGTTTAAAAGTGGGAAAATACTTTGTATGGAAAGTCTTGAGCAAATTGTGCGGAGTTTCCTCATCTTTTTTCTCTTAAAATTAGCACCCTAAGCCCTCTATTTATAAGTATATGAGGTGTACTGGGTGTACTAAAAGTGTGGTCGTCAAGGTCGACCCGGGTTTGTCGGGTCGGGTCGTCTCAAAATCGTGCACTAAAACCTTTGTAATGTCCACTCGGATTTTCGGAAGTGCAATCTGGGCATCCGTTTGAGGTATACAGGACCTATTTTGGACCATGCCGTTGTCGAGAGTTATCACGATGGCATGGGATTAGAGTTTGTCTTGCGAAGTCATTGAAGATGGGACGATGCCCTCCGGTCTTCAAGCTTCAAGCTGTCATCCGTTACCCACTTACTGATAGTCACTCGGGATTGGTTAGTCTTGTGGGACATCATTGCGTAGAGGCGTGATGTGGCATCGTGTTGTGAGATAGCGATGTTCCCCTCACCGGTGTTATCGCCGGATAAATTTGATAAGCGAGAGCGTTGCTCGGGCTTTCTTTGAGATTGGATTTATTGCGATTGTTGAAGGTCCTCATTGTCACCTTTGAGGTGTGTCCGCCTCCCGATGTTTATTGTCAGGTTGGTACAATGTATCTCGTTGTGGCCGCCGAGATTGAAGGTGGTTGCATTTGAAACAAGCATTTCTTGGGTTATCATGAAAGCGCATTCCTTGGGGTTATCACCAAGGTTAGTGGCTATTCCCATGGTTGGGACTGAGACTGGATACCTCGGGGTCATCTCCGAGATTAATCAGTCTTCTCAGGTGTGAGTTCCGGTATTATATCTGTAGGCCTCGGGGCTACATCCAAGGTTGAAATCGTTACTCCCAAATTGCGATCTAGGGTTGATGCTGAACTTCCGGTAGTATCCGGTATGGATTTGGATTGTCTTTCAGGGTTCTCTCTTAAAAGATGAATTTGTCCTCCTGCAATGTTAGTAACAGTAGTACAGAAAATTTTGAGTGTCTACAGATGCCCCTCTTTATCATACTCATGCATGGCGATGCATGGGTAGGATAAAGAATACTAGACACTTGAAACGCAACAAGATAAACATGGTACTATGGATAGCAACATGATGCAAATGTATGATGCATGTGTACGGGGTTGTAGCCCAACATGCTGGGGATGATTGTTGGCTCCCTGTTGCTTCAACTGGGGATTGGCAATACTGACCAGATTTGACGTGTAAGCCGAATCTGTTAGGATGTTGATGTTGGAGTTATCACCAAATTCTTGTGTTCTTGATAACGATTTGATCCCGAAGAGGTACCTCTTATATGCAAGAGATCTGTGGGGATAAAGCTTGATCTATTTTGAGGATGTGTATAACATATTCCATCATATATCCTCTTTGATAACATTGACCTTTCCTGGTTGGTATCTCCAGAATATGTCACGATTCTGTTGGATTACTACCGATAGTGAATCTTTGCCGAGGATGCGACGGCCGTTGACTTGTGAATCATCTGGTTTGAGAGACTCTGTGAGGAGATCGTTAAGGTTGCTTGACCTTCGCTGACGTGTAGATCAATGGAGCATTGCGTTGTGAACCCCGCTGGGGGGTCCGCTAGGGAATATGAGCAATTGGGTATGAAGACCTCGAATAGCTCTAGAGCTCTGATAGGTTTAATCGCTATTGGATGAAATGATGTCAAGGTTGCTTGACCTTCGTTGCCAGCGGATATGCCAACGGATGATCGTGTTATAACCCCACCGAGAATCTACGTTGTAACTGTAACATATATTGTAACCCCGTTGAGACCTACGTTGTAATCCCTACGTTGTCCATCGAGGACCTACGTAGGGTAATGACCCGAGTTAGCGGCATCGGACTGTCGAGGTATTTCGGATGTGATTCATGACAAATGGGATCATTGGTAGGGTATACCACGTGTTCGGGTGACTACTGAATGAGTGATGTCTGAGTTCAAAGTCTCATCCGAGAAGACCGGGATTGTATCTTTGTTTTGCTCAATCGCGTGGCATTTTATTCCGATTTAACCTTTCTAGCTTTGTAAGAACTCCGTTTCAACTCGAATTGGACCAGCGGGAAGGGTGGGACCCATATAGAGGAGCCGTAGGTGTACTGCTGCGGCCATGAGTGAGCTGTTGCCGAGCGTGGATGATAAATCTCGCAACGCTGCTTTCGCAAGTTCATTTCTAACTCACTTCGCTTAGAAAAACATGAGCCTTCTTGATCTCTTTGAGTTTGGGCTACTTTCTCGCAAATTCATCACTTTGTACAAGTGTTCTACACTATCACAGTAACGTATGCGTGTTTTTTTCCGGTTTACATCCGTTGGATTGTGAGTTATCACCGAAATGCATCTAAACACATAGTAGTGATTATGTATGTACAAATGACTTGATAAAAAATATTCAACATAGTAAATGTTAGTATTAAACCATCTTTGAACATAATGATGTGAAAAAATTTGACTTTTGAAACAGTCAATTGACACTTTTTTTCGCTATTTTTGTCTATTTGAGGTCCAATGAGCAAAAGGTAGAAAGGCAAAATACTCCTAGCATTGAGGTTGGCCTTATGCATGATGATTTTGATTTTTAATGCATATATTAGGTATATGACTTTGGGACGGTGTGTTCTTGAATGGCAACCTAGAGCATGCACGTAATGCGTGTGGATAGATCTATTTTCAAAGGGACTATGGCAAAAAATTTCAAATGTAGGCATTGGGTAGTCATGCATTTTAACTCTATTATATGTTTAAAGTAAATGCATGCATGCATATAATCATA
This sequence comes from Panax quinquefolius, assembly GCA_020205615.1. Classification (NCBI taxonomy): domain Eukaryota; kingdom Viridiplantae; phylum Streptophyta; class Magnoliopsida; order Apiales; family Araliaceae; genus Panax; species Panax quinquefolius. The sequence continues at coordinate 15,734,461 of CM035170.1, read as the reverse complement.
AATGCATTTAAAAGCTCCAGTAAGAAAATATCACACCTTTTCTACGAGGTGATTTGGAGACTTGTTGTCCAGATATTATGGATCCGGATCGACCGAAAGCGATTCTTATAGGACCACTTACGGCGTAAATGCGGCGGAGGGCTTACGAAGTGCATCGTCCCATTCTGTCGAACGACCTCGTCGGTTGGTGGAGGCGGTGATACGTCATGTCCATGTAGATGTTCCAAGCGTCGAGGGCGAGGAGGTGGATATTGAGGATCCCGCTCTGCTTTGCACATATCCCTCGCGAGGAGCTTAGAGCATCCGGTGGTGAACCCGAGTTCTTTGGGTGATTTGGGTGAACACCCATCGATGTACTTGCACGCTAACGAGGTATGGCGTTAGACTTTATCTTCCTTCTTTCCTATTGATGCGGATTAAAGGGTTACGATGTTGATCGTATTTCATGCGAGTTCAAGTTTTACACGACCTCGAGGGGCTGGTTTAGCATCCACTCCATGTATCGGTAGCGCTTCATCCGATTATAGAAGCGATAGTGCATGAGTGGGGATTTGGGGCATTTTCTCCATCCTTCCCGTCGTTGTCCCTGGGGTTACCTCGGGGCATTGTATGGCGATGGTTTCATCGGACTTCGATCACTCCATCTCTGCTGGATTGTGAGGTGATGATGGCGCCTATGGATTGGCGATTTATCACGGTATGTAGTTTGGAGGGAGCGATTGCCTTGCGTGGCGAATATTACCCCCCTTGTCGAGATCCTTATTAGGAGTTTTGGTGAGGCTTTCAAAGGTAGGTCCATTCGGGTCCTTTAAGCGTAGATGTTATAAGCGGGCTATTGAGGTAAGCCCATGCACGATGATGTTAGGATTGGGGATAGTGTCCTGCGGTGATTGTTCATGATCATCATTCGAGGCTGCTTCATAGCAGATAATTCTTCCACAGTATCTTTCTCTTTGGTCAGCGCCACACGCGATGTGGACCGTATAGGAGAATATGATTGGGGCTCTTACACCTTTGCCTATTTCCTCCGGGGCATGCGTCTGTGTGCTCACTGTGGTTTAATGAGAGGCTTGGCTGAGATTTTACCCGTTTCTGTTTGGTGAGTATTTCTCTTGTCTTTTCCCATTCATAGGTTAAGAGTGTTTCTTGATAGTAGATGTTTTTTCCATTGTGTTGGCAGTTTTGGGCATATGAGAGGCTCCCATGTTTGCGTCCTATGAGTGTGTTAGGTTTGGATACCTATCCACGAGGACGACGATGGCACCATTCTATTTTTCCAGAGGTCCTTGTATCTCGAGGGCTTCGCCTCCACGCCAGTATCTTTGGAGTTCTTGACGGTGACGCCATCACATGGCTTCCATACTCGGGGATCATTTGACCATCGGTTTTGAGGATGGACACCCTCTTTGAGTGGAGTATTTGATTTCCACGGAGATTTCCTCTCTTCTGAGATGGAGGTGGGAGCTCTATTTAGGAGAACGTCTTTATTAGGAGCACCACATGGGGAGATTCAGTATACCGATCTTGCCTCCTGTTAGGCGTCATTGGCTTGTATCACAGTCACCCGTCACGGATATTCCATTGTTGGGAGTTGACGGTTTTGATTTATCCGAGGGTCCATGTACTCAGGAGATATTCCAGCATTGGTGGCTTCCTCGCACTATTGAGGCCCGATCCCGTGCCACCGCGATTTATGGGGACATGGTTCCGAGATCTTTGATGATGACGGATTGGGTGGCTTGTGTTGAAACTCAAACTCATCGACCCAGATTGATAGTTTGACCCGGATAGTTGGACCAGGCACATGTATTTATTCGGCATTTGGGCAGAGATCTAGCAGAGGCGGAGTCATTTGTTCCTTCTAGCTCAGGTGCTGGCCTCTCAGATGACCCATTTGGTTTTGCCGGCGCAAATCCTCCTCTTTATAGGCCTGACATCCCTGTTGATAGAGATCCAGTGACTCAGGAGGAGTTACATCAGGTGGACACGATTGAGGATGTGGACATCGAGACCCTGGTCTTCTTCTGATGTATATTCTCATTATATCTTTTGATAGGCCTCTGTTAGATATTGGGTGGTTGTTCCCCATTCTCATTTATATCTTTTGATAGGGCCTCGTTAGTAGTAGGGCGTCATGCCCCATTTTCATGTATTTTGTGGTTGTATAGAGTGATGTATTAGATGATGATATATTTAGGAATGTATGCACCATTTTTCATTCCCTATATCATATTTCCATCCATTATCTATTATGCATGTATCATGTTATGCATATGTATGTATGTCCATAGATATTCGGCATTGACCCCTGGATGGTCTTATGACGGCCCATATGAGATGTCTTCTTGAAAGTTAAGTAGTATAGATCATACCCCACCGTCGATGGTGGCATTGGGTATCGATCGTGGTATGATAGCATGTCGCGCCAGACGGGGTGACTATAGATCATTGATCAAAGATACTATGACCCTTTTGGCATTTCGGAGTTCTGCGAGGATTCGTGGGGCGGGATGATAGAGCATTGGCTACCAAATAAGCGGTATTCCGATTTGGCGCCCATGAGTTGACTCTACACTAGAGGGTATACACGATTGACGATCTTGCCCTTAGAAGCGGACCTTGCGTGCACATGGCTTTGGGAGACATAAAGCGGAGCGGTTCATGACTCTCACGAGGATTGCGGCGTGAGAATAGTGCGAGATGATGAGTGACATCGGCCATGTGATATCTCAGCATTTTCTATATGACAGATTTGGTGCGGAGGATAGCTACTCGTGACATTCCAGGGATTTCACCGTGTCGGAGGATCATTGGCGTTTGGCGAGTTGATATCTTGATGTTATATGTCTTGTCGTATTATGTATATATGCGTGATATATGGATGAGATAGATATAGGAGTTATCATGGCCGTGAGAGCTCTCAGGGAGGGTCGTACCATTATACCTATGATCGTGGCAGAGACCCTGCGATCAGCATCCTACTGCAGTACTTACCCGTCAGGAGTGTTCACTGGGAGTTCGGTCATGCTGTATGTGTGGTTTATGTCACACTTGCGATCGGTTGGTACCCTTAGACGGCATGGGTATTGCTTTTCTCATGATGTGGCTATGTCATACTCCTTTCGACCATCGGGTGTATAGATGCTCGATCTGGTCCGCATTTTGGCGGATATCAGAGATCCATTTAGCATATTGCTTTGTGCTCGGGGCTTTGCTCACCATACAGCTTCATTACTCATGCTCCGGGCATGGATTTCTTCCCTTTGGCTGGCTTGAGGGGTGTGACTACTTATCACCCATTAGCCGTGATGCATGATTCGACCTAGTTCAGGATTTTCATCCTTTCGAAGGGTGGCGTCAGTCGGTGATCGACTTCTCGATATCTCTCGGTGAGAGGACCGGTCTCGTGTATACACTTCTTTGGGATCATTGGCGTGAGATAGCCGCTTTTCACGCCGATTATCCGGTTATTCGCATGAGTACTTCGCATGGATGGAGCGGAGGTTTTATCATCGTACATAACGATATTTGCGAAAGACCGAGAGTGAGTTATACGACGTAGAGCCTATAAGCGGACATTGATGCCTACATCGAGGAGGATCCATTCTTTGGGTTGCCGACATTTCTTCCGAATTCTCCTAGTACCGGTATTTTTTGTGATTGACACTTGGCACACATTACTTAGAGCGAGTCTTCATCGATGACCTTTAAGAGAGATCAGATTCGATCTATGATGTCGATTGCTCTTGATGTGAGGAACGCCCTACTATTAGAGAGAGGCGAGGCATTGGCTCGTAGAGATGCATGCCGTCATTTGGCGTGATGAGGCCGGTCGACCCATAGACGCGATGGTATTTGGCGGGATATCGCCATATCTGCCGGGATGTGGCTATCATAGATAATCTTTGCAATGAGGTCCCTTACCACCTTTGGTATGATCGCGAGATGGCGCTTATATTGATGAGCATATGGTCGTCATGCGGATGGCTCTGGATCTGTTGGGTCGTATGGATATTCTCATCCGAGAGACTACTGACTTTACCTCCTTCATCAGAGAGGGGACGCCGTGTTGGTCTTGCTAGCTCGCATGTACCACGACCGTAGATGAGCTTATATTTACACCTGCAGACTAGCTTAGCCATTTTGTTATATACGGTTTACATTGTATATATATCAAACAGCATTATATATGACAGAGAAATATATTTTTTGATCACTTCCCTTTTAGACATGCCTTGCTATTTGCTTGATATTTTGCCTGCTGCTTCAGGGCTTGTGATCTTGATGTATTCTTAATTCCTCCTGGGTGGATGGACATTGAGTTGTCTCTGGATAGTTTAGAATGGATCATCGATCTATGTATCCCTACCATCTTTGGTGTCTTGGGACTTGTCTCTGAATGGAAATATGGAGAGGAGTGTGGCTTTCCTCTCTGAGATTGACCGTACCACAGATGGTCGCCAGTACTTCTATTTAAGAGAAGCCTAGTTAATTCCACCTCTTATGGTTTGGTGTTGCTCTTCAAGGTATAATGCATGACTTAGATGGTCGTAGAATCTCTTATTTGAGAGGAGTTAGGGTAATTCCATCCCTTTGTCCGCGTAGAATGAAATGTAGTGGATTGAAAGATGATCCCAATACCCGTTGACAATGGTTTGTGTTTTGGTAGGGGGTGAGACCGCACCATGAATGGCTGCCTACGTACTCCTATTGAAGAGGAGATCAGTTCTGCGTAGTTTGAACCTGGTGTAAGAGGTTCAAAGCTGTATATGGCTGACACGGTGTGGGAATGTTTTTGGTTGTTTTTGCTTTATGTAAGGGCAGAAATGTTTTTGTTGTTTTTGTTTTATTGCGATCGGGCCATATGAAATGGTTGCCTACGTACTCCTATTGAAGAGGAGATCAGGTCGACGTAGTTTGCCCCTCGTATGAGAAAAAAAAGCGTAATCCCATATGCGGTCGAGTGCGGGAAAAGAAATTTTAATCTAGGTTGAGGATAAGCTGCGGTGAAAAGTTTGATCCCGAAATGGGTAGCCAAACTATAAGCGCAAGAGGTTCAATCTGCGGTGGGATGACCTAAGTTGTATGGTATGATGGAGAAAGCAAGATGGCTTGGCTTGAAGAGTATGTTTCCACGAGGGCAAAGTGGAGAAAAGTTGTAGGTGGTAAAGGGTTAAAGAACCGGAATATTTGGTGACACGATGATGATGCATCGGGGTGTTTCTTTGGTTACCGGACATAATACCATTTCACGGTATGCGAGTTGATGAGTTGAGGAAATTCATCGTCGTCCATTTCTTTGCAATCGAGAGCGCCTCCTGTCGATACTTCTTTGATGATAAGCGAGGCCCTCCAGTTAGGAAGCGAATTTTCATTTGCTTTGATCTTGGTTGTCAAGAATCTTCTTCAAAACCAAGTCATGTTGTTTAAAGCGTCAGTAGCTAGACTTTTTTGTTGTAGGATCTGGCGATCCTTTCTTGATATAATTGACCATGGAAGATAGCCGCGGTTTCGCCTTTAAATCTATTAGAGACAATTGGTGATACATGTCTTGTACCCATTGGTCTTCATCCGGTGGCGTCGATCAACACTACGAGGATTCCATCTCAACTTCTATGGGGAGTACTGATTCCATCCCATAGGTTAAAGCGTAGGGGGTTGCCCCGGTTGAAGTGAGCATGGAGGTTCTGTAGGCTAACAGAGTCAGAGGCAATAGGTTAGGCCAATCTTTGTTGTTGGCGGACATCTTTTGCATAATCTTCTTGATATTTTTGTTAGCCGCTTCAAAAGCATCATTCATCTTCGGACGATAGATGACAGAGTTAAGATGTTTGATGTGGAATTTAATGCATAATTCCTCCATCATTTTGTTGTTGAGGTTTTTGGCATTGTCTGACACAATCACCTCTGGTTGTCTATATCGACAAACGACATTGTTTCTGATGAAAGCAATGATGACTTCATTAGTGACCCTGGGGAAGGAGGCTGCTTCTACCCACTTGGTGAAGTAGTCGATTATAGTGAAGATAAATCGGTGAGCATTACTGGCTTTAGGCTCGATGGGCCGATAACGTCCATTCCCCACATTGAGAAGGGCGAGGTGAACTCGTATTATGGAGTTCCGTGGTGGGGCGTGTATAGCATTCCATGAATCGCGATGATAGCATCTTTTGGCGTGGTCATTGCAATCGACCTTGAGAGATAGCGATAGTGTCCGATTAAGGACTTTCTTGACAAGGAGGGGCCACTCGTATGGGGAACCCTGAGACTCGCCATGGATTTCATCCATAAGCCTTTGGGCTTGATCTTTGTCTGAACACCGAGGAGACCTAGTCCTACATCTCTTTTGTAGAAGCGCATCTCCGCTCGGGTAAAACTTCATAGCAAGTCGATGGATCCGCCTTTTCTCGGTCGGGCTCGCCCGGTGGTGTAGATCCATCTCGCGGATATTCCTTGATATCTTTGATACGAGGAGGTTGGATGGGAGGTAGCTCATCCGATACTTCTCAGCGTAATTTCCATGAAAGTGGGGCCTTGTTAGGAAATTGTGACGCTTGGCAAGTGTTCCTTGTCTAATATCTCTGAATCAAGGAGGCAAAGTTGCTAACGCGTCGCAAAATCATTCCTATTACGAGGAACATGTATGAAAGGAGATTTCTTGAACTCTACAAAGCTATCTTGAATTTGATTGGATTATCGATTGGGTGGATTAAAGGATGCCCGTTGAGCGGGAAAGTTTTGTGAAATGTAGTTCCTTGGTTTGATAGATTCCGATGGATTTTGCTCGATTACCAATCCGAATCTCGGAGAACCTTTAACTCACCGATGCCCATTGAGCGGGCAAGTTTTATGGTGTTGTTGCCTTTATCATTACTCCTTCATCGAGGAAATATGTACTCAAGGTTTGTATCCACAGTGCGGTGGCGAGGTTGATCTGACGAAACTATACCTTTGATGACTTTTGAGTCACGTATCGATGATTGTTGTGCTCCCCGTGCAGACGATACAGATTTAACATGGGTTTGTTGAATAACTTGAGAGGATCCACACGGGATATGAGATGGGTTGTGTGATCATGGAGGTAATGCTGTAACCTCATGGAAGCCCATGCTAAAGCACAACATGTCTTTTCGATCAGAGTGTACTTGTGTTCACTGCTGCTTTGAACCTTTTCTTTGAGGTAATAGATAGCTCATTCTTGACCTCTATCGTCCTTACGTCCCAAAGATGTAGCCCATGGTATTATCACTTATGGACGGTACATAAGCAGGGAACATCATCCACAGGTGGTACCAAGATGGAGAGCTTTGACTTCATTTGTTTCTTGATTGTAAGGAAGGCATTTTGGCACTCATCATTCCATTTCATGGAGGAGTTCTTCCTTAATAACTTGAAGATTGGCTCACGGAGTTCTTTGTGAGTTGGGAGATAAACCTGTGATGAAGTTGATTCTTCCCAAAAATCCCGTATTTCCTTCTCCGTCGAGGAATGGGCATTTTAGTGATGGCTTGGATTTTGGCGGGATCCACTCAATCCCTTTGTGTGGTGACTAGAAATCTAGCAACTTTCTTGATTTAACGCCAAAGGCGCATTTAGTTGGATTCAACTTCAAGTTGTACTTACGCAACCTGTTGAACAACTTTTTAAGATGGTCTATATGGTCATCCTCCTTCTGGGATTTGACAATGATGTCATCCACGTAGATCTCGATCTCTTTGTGCATTAAGTCATGGAAAAGAGCCATCATAGCTCGTTGATAGGTGGCTCCGGCATTGATGAGGCCGAATGACAACCGTCTATAGTAGAAAGTTCCCCAAGTAGTGATGAAAGCAGTTTTCTCACGATCTTCCTCTGCAACCATGATCTGATGGTACCCCACAAAGCAATCAGCAAAGGAGTACATGTCGTATTGCGCAGTATTATCGATGAGAATGTGGATAAATGGCACGAGAAAGCTATCTTTTAAGCAAGCTTTGTTCAAGTCCCGGTAATCCACGCAAACTCGCACCTTCCCTCCGGGTTTAGGCACGGATACAATGTTGGATATCCACTCAGGATATGTAGACACCATTATGATGCCAACTTGAAATTGTTTCACAATTTCTTCTTTCACCTTTAAACTCCACTCGAGTTTTGATCGCTTTGAGTTTACGCTTGGTAAGCTTAAATCCCTCTTTAATGGGAAAGCGATGAAGGACAATGTCGATTGGATAAACCCACCATGTCTTCATGAGACCATGCAAACACACCCTGGAATTGGGTTAATAAGCGTAACCATATCATTTCGTTGGTTTGGGGTAAGGTGCGAACCAATCTGGATTAACTTAGGGCTTTTAAGGTTTAGAGATTGAAAGAAGTGGTTTGATCAAGGTTGGGTTTGGGTTTGTCTTTGACCCATTCACGAATTTCGGAGGCACCTCAATGTCATCCTATATATCCATCAAGGTGAATTCATCTCTACATCAAAGGTCTGATCCACATGTAGAAGAGGCACCATATCGGCAAATACAGTAGCACATTTAAATTGAGTCTGAAACAAAATATGCTTTCACTTAGTATATATGAAAATCGTTGATCATACGGTGTTAGCATATCTTGGCAAAATAAAGCGCTAATCTATCTGAAAAAAGTAAGCAGTTATTGTATCTATGAGGCGTAAAGAGTTACGCTTGGTTTTACCTATCGACCAAAGCGATGAATGTTGTTCCAATTAAGCGAGGCAAAGTCCGAGTGGGACTTGATGATGGAGGATTGTCATCATCCTCCTATCCCGAATGATGGCCATTACGCCTGGGCAATCATAAATGCAGGGTGTATCTGTTGGTATGTTCATCATGAACGATGATGCGTATACCGGACATCATCCGTATGACGTCTTGCTTGATTCTTCGTTCTTCTTCTTCCACTATGGGATTTGGAACAAAGATTTCTTTTCCTTTCACCGGTACCGGCTTGGGACATAACATAGCCATTACATTGGCTGGCACCTTTACGGGAGGTTGTGCGGACTCAGCGTTTGAAGGCGAAGCCAAACGCCACATGGTTGAAGTTGAGGGAATCTGTTGATGCTTATGAGGATTCTTGTGACTAGAGCTGGCAGAATAGCCTAGTCCAGCTGTTCCAACTTGTTTGGTTAATCGAATGGGGTACTCGATACCCTGGCCATCTTTACCCAACCCTTGTCCCGATTTATGACCTAACGATATCATTTCTTGAGTGGCTGACATCACATCGGCAGAGATCTTAGGTTCGGGCAATGGTGCTCCAATAGCGTGGTATTGGGTGTTGCTTATTTCAAAGCATGGCCCGACTAGTTCTCACGTCTGTATTGGCATTGATGAGCGGCATGTCCCGTCTTTGAGGAATCTACGGTTCGGCGTTATTTGTGACCAGGCTATTATTGATGATGTATTTCAATTGTTGATGAAGAGTGGAGGGGACTGCCCCTGCCATGTGAATCCATGGTCGTCCCAAGAGTAGGTTGTATCCCGAGTCTATCTTGAGTACATGGAAAGATCGTAGAATGTGTGAGGACCAATTTTGATTGGCGACTCAATTACTCCGTAGAGAGTTACTGGCGGGCTCCATCAAAAGCTTTGATGATAGTATGGCTACTCGAATTCGGTTGAGATTGATGTTCATCTTCACCAAGGTAGCATATGGTCGGATATTGAGGAGAGGAACCTCCATCTATTAAGACTCTGCTACCATATATCCAGGAGGGACAAAGCCATGATAATGTAACGATTTGCAATGACCGGTCCCGCCAGGCGGTATGTCATCATCGATGAAGGATATCACATTGTTGTTGAAAATGTGATCAACCCGTATGTTGAAACTTTTCCGTGTCCACGCGATGTCGATAAATAGGATTCTTCAGAACCTTTAGCAAGACCTTCCGGTGATTCTCGGAGGTTAGGACCAAGTCCAAAATTGATATTTGTTGTGGAGCTTCTTTCGAGCTTAAAACCACGCGCATGACTTCATTATGACCCACGGTCTTGAAGGAATTTTTCAATCTTTTCCATGGGTATTTTCCCCTTTGATTTGGTGGTAGACTTCATTACCCGTTGGGGGAGATACAGTGGATTTTCCTTCGACACTGCGACAGTTGTATGTGAGGTGGATCTTTCACCTTCTTCATAATTCCACGAAACCTTGCGCAAGCTAACAATAGGATATTGTGCTCTGCATGGCAAGTTGATTGGCTCGAGAGCGGCCACTTTCAAAGGATTGTTGCCTCCTTTGATTTAAATTGTTGGCGATGTGAATAATGTGTTAATCCCCTTGATTTCGGTGGATATGACTGCTACCACACTTTTCCACTTAGTAGGGCCTGCATTCTCACTTGCACGTAACACAGTATCGTCGTCCGCTAAGCGCAGGACACCACTGTCGATCAGATTTTGAATAAGGTGGCGGAGTGCCCAGCATTCTTCTGTGTTGTGACCGCGAGACTGGGAGTGATATTGACATACTCCATCAGAGTTGTACCATCCTGAATGGGGGTTGATTGGTGGTATAAGGGAACTGATCCTTCCTTCATTGATTAACATATGAAGGATTTCCTCCATAGGTTGGCCCAAATAGGTGAATTCCCTTTTGTTGGCGAAATTCCGACGGGCTTTGGCATTTGCTCTCTTCGTCACTTTGTCTTCCAGTATTTCATTTTCTGAAAGTGACGAGGGAATATTCATGACAAGAGGTAGGAGACTGTCATGCTCCTGGCTGATTAACTGACGAGTCACTTAATGCTGATAGGTCACCAATTCCGCCAATTGTTCAATTTGTTTGTAGAGAGCTTTCATCTTTCGTTCCATTGTGAACTGGAACTTAGCATAATCCCATCTATCATCACCATCTTTGATGGTTTGGGAAGAATCACCGCTGAAGTTGGAACTCTGTCCACTGCTCCAATTAATCATGTTGACCTTTTCTTCTTCGTGTTGAAGAAGAGGGTTATCTTGAACATGAGGTTGATCGGGTTTGGTGACTACGATCTCCCCGTTGTCTATTAGGTCCTGAATCTTGTGTTTCAAGGCCCAACAATCCTGAGTATCATGTCTAGATGCCTCGGCATGATAAGCACATTTCCTAGCAGCATTGAAACCCCGTCCATTAGGGTTGGCTGGTGGAAAAAGATGTGTAATTTTCTTCTGTGTTGTCAGAAGATTAAGAATGTTCTCGAGGGTATCCCCTAAGGGTGTAAACACTCGATGGCGTTTGACTTCTCCACCTTTTGGTACTGGATGGTTTGCAGACTGTGCTGGAAAGGGAGTATAGTTTCTCCTTTGAATAGGCATGTTTTGATTGCCTTTTTGCCCCTGTAGTATCAGGGAAACATCTTCCTCTTTCTTTTTATGGACCCTCCGGGGGTTGCCCCTAGGTCTTGAATCTTTCCTGACTTCAACCCCATTTCAACCATCTCCCCATGCTTGACCATTTCAGAAAATGGTTTGCCGATGCCGGCTAAAACTCTCTCATAGAAGGGAGCTTCTTGTATATCTATGAAAGTCATGACCATTTCTGATTTTGCCATAGAAGGAATAACTTGGGCAACCAGGCGTCTCCACCTTTGAGCATACTCTCTGAAAGACTCATTAGATTGTTTCTTGATCTTGGTAATTTGATATCGATCAGGAGCCATCTGAGTTTAAAAACTGTATTGAGTGAGGAAGGCATGTGCTAGTTCTTCCCAGCTATGGATTTTGGAGTTGTCTAATCTTGTGTACCACAAACGGGCTTCTCCAGTTAGATTTTTCTGGAACAATTGCATTCTGAGTTTTTCGTCCTCTGCATAAGATCCAAGTTCTCCAATAAACACCTTTAAATGTGTCTAAGGATCTCCTAACCCGTCATATTTCTCAAAGTCAGGAGTCTTAAATTTTTCTGGGTAATGAACACTAGGAAAAATACATAGATCAGCATATGAAACACTCCCGTGTGTTCCAATTCCTTTGATAGTGCGAAGGGTCTCTTCCATTTGGAGGACTTTCTTTTTGATGTCACCATTGTCTGGATCTCCAGTGGGATGGGTAGCATCATGAGTTTTGTTGGTCGTATCCAACTGTGGTTCCGGTATAGTAATGACCGGGTCTCCCCCTTGTGTGGAGGATTCAGTATGTATGGGTATTTTCTGACCCTGTGTAGACTGGTGTAATTCTTTTAATAGAACAGCCAAATCTGTAATCTGTTTACTTAATCCGTCGAATTCTTTGCGAGAAACTGGATTAAGTTCAGTCTGGTCGGATAACGACATGATTGGCTGTGGGCCTGTTGCCTTTTTGGATATTGACCGGGTAGTAGGCCCGATTGATTCCCTGCGAAAGACTTGCATAGTTTAGTCTTTAGGGAATGTATATAATAACATGCTATGTGATGTGTCCATTTTAGGATTTTTATCCTGCACAACGGATGTCAGTTGTTTGTAGCATGCTTTAAAATATGTATGTGTACACATTTCTTCATATTCCTCATTACATGGAGATAGATATGGAATGAAATTACAAGTAATTGAAATGAGAGCATGAAGAGACTTTCCTCCGTTTTGGGTTTATCAGAGGCTGGCCTATCTTAGGTTACTCTCGCGACTTTTTGGCATGAAGGTTCCCAAATCATCGCAATCTACTAGACGGGAAGTTAATCCGGTCTTTCAACTAGAAGCGAATTTGGGTGGTGTTTTCCGAGCCTCGGAGAATTAGTCTTCTCACGAGTCCAAAGAATCAAACACCGACGGATAGCCTCACGGTGGAGGGACCACACAACATACATTCACATACATCGCGTCTCACCGTATGAAATGATGACATGTGCGAAGCACTAATATCATAATGATTTATAGTCATAAAGCACTAACATCACACGCAGATATGATGCGAAGCACTAAGTTCAATCTAGACATGCATTCGTACACATTCATCCAATGTAAATGCAACATCCACACATAAGCAGATAACAGTTTTGAAAAGATTGTAATAGCGGCTTAAGTCCTCTTACTAGAGTCCCCAGCAGAGTCGCTACCTATCGACGTCGGGATTTTTGTGTGTCCCTTTCCGTTACTTGTTCTTTGGTGTTCTCATTTTAGGTGAGATTTGTTTGAAAAAATAAGTGAAAAAGGTCGGAGCATGTATGATGTCGATTTATGGATTGTTAAGAGTCATGATTGGTTTTTTAAATGGTTGTACCAACACAACCGATAAAAGGTTTGCACATTGACCCAGTGGTGTGACACTGATATACGGGTCGGTGAAACCGAGATTCATTTAGGGTCCGGGGACTTGGTTATGCGGGGGGAAGGCGTTAGGCACCCCCCGACATCCGTGTTACCACGGTGACCGCCTCTTTTCAAGAAACTATTATCTGAGTGTGTGTGGGTGTGTGGTCAATGTCTTTGTTATATGGAAGTTGTGCGAGGCCTCGTTCGAACCTAAATATACGTGGTTTGAATTTATGTAAAAATTCGGCTTTTTAGCAAGATATGGCGGTGATGTTTTTATAAAATAGGTTTTTCAAACCACGATGCTCAATAGGAATTGAGACCTTTACACTCCCATTTTTATTAAGTGATCTATTTGGATTGATTTTATTTGACGGACGCGAGGCATCCGTATGAAAATAATATACCAAAATAATGCCGACTTCCTCGTGGGTATGGAAACCATCCGAGGAAATTCGGACATCGCAGAATAATTTACAAGTCGCCATACGGTTGAAAAACGTCCATCACGAGGAACCGAATCTAGATCCAATGGGATGAATGCGTGATCAAATGATTCCTAGGCTCACAAAATCTGCGGTTTATATGAAAGCGATAGCGGTATATATATATAAAAGCTATAAATATATATATCTGATGCATGGATCACCAATCACGAAGCACCTCCATGGGGGATCGAAATGTAAATAAAGTCATTAAAAAGTTATCAACCGCCACGGAGGAAACTCAAAGCGAGACAAAACATAAATAAAGTCATAAAAGTATCAAGCGCCACGAAGAAAACTCCAGCGGGGACGGAAATATATATATATATATATATATAAAAGCGATAAATCATGGGATGTAAAATCCGGGCTCATCGAATGTAGTTCAACCACAGTTCATATATATAAGTATATATATATATATATATATAAGCGAGTAAATGCTGCAGGATATAAAATCCGTGCTCATCGAAGTAGTCCATTACACACGATTCATATATATAAATATACATATATATATTAAAGCAATAAACGCTCCAGACCAAAGTCTAGGCTTGTAAGACCCCAACTTATTATTAATGAAATTTAATTTTCTCTATTTATTATAGTAAGGGTTGATTTGATTAATGTGGATAGTTATGGGTAAAATACGCAAATATTTCAAAATAAGCAAGTGATTATAAAATATTCATTGTTGTCGGGGAATATTCGTTTGGTCGTGGAATATTCTTGTTGTCGGGGAATATTAAATTTACCAGCCAGCAGATCTTTTGTGGGCCCCATAATGAAAAGCGATTGGATGAAGAAAAACGACAAATATAAGTTGTTTAAAAATAACAGGCGAGTTATTTACCATATTATCTTGTTAAAATACTCGATTGGTTAAAACACAAGAAGATACTGCGGTATTGCACCAATTATTGATTCTTACGTAAGAAGGCACTACTCAATAATGGTTACGATAATTTTATTCAAATATTTTATTGATTTAATAATTGTTGCGTTGATATTGTTTGTTGTTTCAATAATTGTCATTACACAAGATTTTCATTATCGAAGCAATAATTCATATTATCCGAATAATATTATTAGAGATAACATTATTAGCAATGTCTAGAAAGTTACATCTAAGGAGAGGTTTGGTCACCTAATTGCGAGCCGATGAGAGAAATTCTTATTGAAAGCCCTCTTTCTGAAAACTACCGTCACAGTTGCGATCATTGTAATTGTAATATTATTTGTGAATAATTAATTATTGATTTATATAATGAGGAAAATATTGATTTTATGTGGATATAGATGGAGAAATTTTTTAATGTGACAATTGTTGAAAATTAATATTTTATCTTTTTCTAATAAAATAATTCATTTAAATATATTATTTTAATAATATAATAATGGTGATATTTTTACAACGAATGTGGGATATATGAGTATACGAGGAGGAAGAGTATTTTTGTTACAATAAATGTTTAAAACATGTTAAACATGTCGGTGGACCCCATTTGGTCAATTTCTGTTTGGAATTTGGAAAAACATTCTTCTGTAAAGTTGTAGAGAATTGAATTTCCTATAAAAACTCGTGAGATTCAATTTTTTCCGATAAAAGGGCTATTTATTATGAATTATCAAGTTTCAAGCTCAAATAATTGATTTTGGAAGTTTAAAATAATTTAAATTAGAAAAACGTTTTTGATATGTTTGGTGGGCTTGGTTGGTTGTTGAAATGAGCTAATTTCAGTTTATAAGAGTGTGCGTAGGGAAAAATTTTATATATATTAATATTATATTAAATTTTCTACTTTGGTGTTCTAAAGCATTTTCCTATAAATAGGGTGCTTAGGTTAGAATTGAAAATCACAATTTAAATCAAGTTTCTCTCTCTATATTATCGAGCGTATTCTTGTGAGTATTTTGAGTATATTTTGAGTATTGCTATCTGATTGCAAGTTCAAGTCATAGCCTATATCCAGGTGTTTCAACTAAATCTTGTCTCTTTGTGAGGTAAGGGATATTTTTTTTCGTAATGATATTATTTCTTCAATATCATTATCTTTGAAATATTGATCCAAGTTTTATCAAATTTGGAACTTTTGGTGTCGGAGTTACTATTCACGTATACGGCACTATTCACGTATACGGTACTATTCACGAATACGACACTATTCATCGAAAAATAAAAATTTTCCTTTTCGTCCCAAAATATCTATTGTGGATACTAGCTTTGATTGTATCCATGTTTTGATCATTCTTGAATTTTACACCACTATGATTATTTTTGAGGTATTTTTGGACATGGATAAAATAAAGTACGAATCCTTAATCCTTAATCCTTGTCATTTTGTTTCACTGGATTCGTTTCTTTAAAAATATTTTTCATCATCCTCAGTCTTAAATGATGATATTATTGAATATCTTTGGCCTGTAGTGCAAAGATGAATGATTTCTGATAAATATCTTTGGCCCGTAGTGCAAAGATGAACAGGTGTTTAGATGAACATGACCAACTGATGAATATCTTTGGCCCAGTAGTGTAAAAAGATGAATATTTGATTCCAGATTTATATTGATTGATATTACAGGATAAAAGATAGAGCGATGAACTTTTAAATTCATACATAGAAGATAGTAGTTTGCATTCTCTACTTAACTCTTCTAATGAATTATTATTTCATGCGAATATTGATTTAAAACTTGTTGTCTATTGTATTCTATTAGATTTTTTCCTGTTGAAGACTAACGATAATTTGTTGTATATTATCTTAGTCATAATATTCTTTTATTGGGCTAGTTGAGCTCACCCTTTTCCTTGTTGTTCCATTTTTCTTCTCAGGAGGCGAGAATGTAGCGAGTACTAGTCGAGGTATGGAATGAAGGTTCTAGAGAGAGTTGTTTAGTAGTCCTCACCATTTTTGTAAAATAATGTATCAATAATTATGATGGGGATTTATTTGCGTGTGGATATTGTCTAGATGGCAATATCTGTATTTAAACTCACAGTTTATATGTTGTAATAATAAAGTTGTAGTTGTTTCTGTACCATGTATTGACAACTCAGAATGGGTGATGTATACCTATTTTGGGGGCGTCACAAATTTTATATGTTGTAGTTGTAGTTGTTTCTGTACCACAGTTTATATGTTGTAATAATCCGTTTGAGGTATACAGGACCTATTTCGGACCGCCGTTATCGAGAGTTGTACGATGGCATGGGATTAGAGTTTGTGCGAAGTCATTGAAGATGGGACGATGCCCTCCGGTCTTCAAGCTTCAACTGTCATCCATTACCCCGCACAATAGTTACTCGGGATTGGTTAGTCTTGTGGGACTTCGTTGCGTAAAGACGTGATGTGGCATCGTGTTGACGAGATGACGATGTTGCCCCTCACCGGTGTTATCGCCGGATTGGGCTGATAAAGCATACGTTGCTCAGGCTTCGCTGAGATTGGACTGCTGCAATTGTTGAAGGTCCTCATTGTCACCTTTGAGGTGTGCCTGCCTCCCCGATGTTTATTATCGGGTTGGTACAATGTATCTCGTTGTGAGCGTCGAGATTGAAGCTGGTTGCATTTGAAACAAGCATTTCCGGGGTTATCGCCGAAACTGCATTCCTTGGGGTTATCACCAAGGTTAGTAGCTATTCAATGGTGGGATCGAGGACCGGATACCTCGTGGTCATCTCAAGATTAATCGGTCTTCTTGATTGTGAGTTCCTAGTATTATATCTGCGGGCCTTGGGGTTACATCCGAGGTTGAAATCGTTACTTATCATGCGATCCGGGGTTGATTTGAACTTCTTAGGTAGTATCCGGTATGGATTTGGATTGTCTTTCGTGGTTCTCTCTTAAAAGACTTAATTTGTCCTCCTCCGCAATGTTAAGAATAATGAGTATGAGAAAATTTCGAGTGTCTACAATTGCTTATCTCAATATTTTCAGATGTCATTCGCAAACACTGTCACAAAACAAGGGTTAATTGACATGTAACATATTATCACTATATTCTGACCGACCAATTAAATACCAAATAAACTTAGGTAGGTCATACTAGCGAAGAATTTCCCGTCTCTCCCTCTTAGTTCTATTTCTCACATCTCAGCCAGGATCATATCCTAAGCTTTGATACTAACCATGACGCCCCCAAAATAGGGTATACATCACCCATCTTGAGTCGCCAGATACATGGTATGTAATTCAAATATAACTTAATAATACTGTATGTGCGTGCAATACAACAAAACATAAAGCGTGAGTTTGAATACAAATATTGTCTACTAGAGAGTATACAAACTCAAAAGGAGTTCTCATTACAATTATTATCACACTATTTAATGTAATAGTGAGGACTACTAATGCACCATCTAGGACCATCACTCTGTTTCCGACTAGTCCCAAACTACGTTCTCTCATTTTTCAAGAGAAGAAAGTGAAAGAAAGGGTGAGCTCAACTAGCCCAAGAAGAAATATTATGACTAAGATAATGCGAATAAATTATCATTAGCCTTCAATTGATGTTAAACCGATAAAATATAATTACTATCAAGTTTAAGCTGCGGTAGGAACAAGCAATCCATTAGAAGAGTCAAGTATATCTACTATCTTTTATGATTTAAAAGGTTTTTCATCATCATTATCATCACGAGAGACTAATTTTAATAAATAATTCACATCATCAAATCATCCCCGCACTTTCTGCCAAGGATATTCTTTAGTATCATGATGACCACGAATTATCCATGTACCACGGGCCAAAGATAATCATGTTTTCATCATTTATCCACGATCATGCCATAAAACAATTCATCTTTGCACCCTTGGCCGAAGAGAATCCATAGTCATAATCATACCAAAAACTGTCCATCAATGCACTATGGGCCAATGAGGACTTTTTCCGCATCATTTGTAACATTACGGTCATGATTATACTGAATAATCCCTGGTCATAATCATACCAAGTCCATCTATGCACCACTGGGCCACGAGATGACTTTCAACATAATATAAACATGAGGATGATGACAATGTCATAATAATTCAATAAAACAAGTTCAAGAATTAATTTATCCAGAACTAATAATGTCCAAATTGTCAACATGATATCTTTGCTTTGTAGAGTAAAATTCAAGAATGCTCAGAAGAATATTTCCATAAAAGATCTTTGGATGAAGCGCAAATATCAAATTCCACTAATTTCATGGAGTATAGAAGTCAAAACTTTAACCAACTGAGTATAATAAAGAATGGAATAACAAAAGAAATCACCATGCATGCGGATGACAGATAGCGAAAGTTATTCAACAGAATACTAAATAACGGAACCAGTCGGTGAAATTGCATGCAAGCGGGATGTTCCAACAGAATAATAAAGAATGGAATAACAACAGAAATCACCATGCATGCGGTACTTCGCATAAACAGGTTATTCCAACAGAATACTAATAAGGACGGAATCAGGTCCGGCGTAAAATGCACAGACAGGATATTCCAACAGAATAATAATAAAGACGGAACTAGGTCCGGCGTAAAACCCACAGATAGGATATTCCAACAGAATAATAAAGAATGAAATAACAGAAGAATTTCACCAAGTATAGGGTAGCTGGCGTATCTGAGTTATTCCAATAGAATAATAAAGAATGGAATAACTGAAGTTCTCTTTATAAATAAGAAAGAAAGAGTACCCCTTACTTAAAGTACAACAAATAATATTCCCTACCTTAGAAAGAAGAGTCTTTGGATATAAAAGTAGTGAAGTAAGCAGAACACTTTTCTTCTTTCTCTATAGTTTCTCTCTCACAGAGTTTCAAGTGAATTAAGTAAGAAATAATGAAGGAATGAGCTTCTATTTATAGAAAAATGGATGCATATAACTAACTCACGAAACGATCCAGATTGATTTACTTTAATCGACGGTCCATATTTAAAACAAAATCTTTTAAATAAAATATAATATATTCTATTTATAATCTAATAAAACGAATAACTTTATAAAAGATTTTACTATGCAAACACTATGCAGCACTATGCAAACATTATGCATAATAAAATATAATATATTCTAATTATTGTCTAATAAAATAGATAACTTTATAAAATATTCTGCTTTTACATAAAAAGATTTTACTATGCAAACACTATGCATAATAGAATATAATATATTCTAATTATAGAATAACTTTATAAAAGTATTACATTTTATATAAAAAGATTTTACTATCTGTATAATTATGTAACACTATGCATAATAGAATACAATATATTCTATTTATAGAATAACTTTATAAAAGTATTACATTTTATTACATTAATAATATCAATAAAACAAAACCGAGTGACTTATCACGTAAGCATCAATAATCAATACCGGTGTCTTCTTTATGCAACCACGCAGCAGACATCGTATTACTTTACTACCGAGTAGTTCAACAAGATATCAGTAAAACTTTCGCCGTTATTTTCATAAAATATTTTTGTCTTTTTCTCAATCCGACAATAATTCCGTTGCGGGGTCCACCAATGATTGTGTCGTTGCACGAATATTTCCTGATAAAACAAATATTCCCCGACCAATCGAATATAATATGACAACTTGCATACTTTGCAAAATTTATAAATACTACCCACAACTATAACATTATCTCAAATCCACACCATAATATTAAAAAATATTTCGAGAAAATTAAATCTTTATTCATAAAATCTGGGGTCTCACAGTGTTAAATTCTGATGATGTGTACGTGTTAACAAGTCAATTGACTCAAGTGTATTACGCTCCTAATGTCGTAAATACTCGAAGCCCCTGGTACACAGTAGTCACTACTAAAACACACTCGTTTAATGCTGATAACATGTTTGGTATGGATGAAACGTTGCAAGAAGATGTGAGCAACCCATTGGCCGTAGTGTTCCATGCTGAAGATATGGTGAGTACTGATGTCATTGACGTACCTAACGATGAGGATGTCAAGGCCACCATACACATGAATGATTATGTAGTTGTTGAGGATGATAACGATGACGAAACTGATCTCGAAACTGAGAATGAGGAAGATACCGAATCCGAGAATGATATACACGTTGATTCTGATGGGTTTGATGACATGCGTAATTGAAAATGAGCTTTCATATTAGTCCTTACCACATATTGTTAAACCTTACATATTCGTAATCTACCAATTTTGTTATTGCAGTAGGATATTCATGGCTAGACATAGCGGTGGAGGTCGCCGAGGTGGTGGGTGATTAAGATCTTTGAGACTCGGTAGCCACGATGGAGGCTCTTCTTCAGGCGCGAGTAAGTTATCTTAACTAGGATTTAAATATATCTCAAGCTGCATTAATTACAATGATTATTGAATTAAAGTACTATGTTAAATACAATTATTACAGATGCACTGTCGACGATTACGACGAGGGACGAACCTCAGTATCTTTGGTCGTCCGTGGCGCGTGATAGCCACTTACAAAGATCTTCGGTTGATGTCATTTCCGGTGAGAAGTGTTAATATATTCGTACTATTTCTATCAGTTATTGCAAAACACAATTCACATAACACATATTGTTATACTTTTTCTGTAGTATACTAGACCCGGTGGCTAAGCACACCCTACATGCGATTTGTTTGACGCATCTCCCGAGAGGGTGCATGCGGTTTAGTCAAGATGCTGTGAGACGATGCCACTTTTTGCGCATCATAGTCTTGCGGGAGTTCCACGTAAGTTAAGCATATTATCACCACATAGTTGTATTGGGATGAAATCAAATGTTCTTAATTTTAAATAATCTTTTGTTATAGGTTTATTATCGATTTGACCCGAGCATCTCTCAGTCAGCTGGCGATGCTGTGATTGAGCATCACGTCGCTGCGAATTACTCTGGATGGCTGTATCAGATGCGACAGAAGGTAGCCCGGGCAGTTGTGGACCAGCCCGGGACCACCATCAGAGATCATCAGCCTCGCATAGTCTCCGATTTAGCCTGGGAGGCTTTGTATGCAAGACTGGGAGGTGATGACTTTTAAAAAAGTCCTGAAGCGAAGAAGAACCGTAGTCAGCTCCGGATAGTACACACCACTGGTTCTCAGTCGTTTGAGGAGGCGAAGACGGTAAGTGCGTTGTATTTAGTTATTTATGTGTTAAGTTCTCACACAAATACTTAAGACCTGTTTTATGAATGTTTGTATTAGGCATTGGGGAGGACCTTGGGCCGAGATCCTACCTTGCTAGAGTTTTGGGATCGAGCCCACACGCCTAAGGACGAGCGTGCTTTATCTCAGGAAGCTTTAGTTATACGGGTAAAACTCATCTTATTATTTAGCTTTTAATAATATTCAATCATAAATAAAATGATATAATTAACATACGTATACGGAATACATTACATGACCGATTTCAGAAGCTTCGGAACGAGCATATAGCCGAGCTAGAGACTATTAGGAGGGTTCGAGTAGTTAGATTCGTCACCCTCTTCCCGATATTGTATTAGATCGGGATGAGGAGTCGAGACTATAGGTCGCGTCTCGGGATCCCCTACTAGCGAGCTGCGGCAGATATCGAGTGTTGGTCCGCCGAGGATACCCGCATATACACTTCACGGAGGTAATATTTTTTATGTTTCACGAAATTATCCGAATTTATCACATTATATAAATTATTATTAGTAATCGAATTTGTATCTCTTTATAGGTTCCAGCCAGCGCTAGCGTCCGAGAGCACATGTCGGACCATCTCATACAGGCGCTGGCTTGGATGACGATATCTTCTAAGCAATGATAGTAGAGTGTCGGATAGGTTCCATACCGATCCGGTCTTTCGACATCAGCAGTTGCCTTCCAGTTCTCGTCTTCACCAGATTGCTCAGGATATTATAGCAGGGGCCTCTGTAGAGAGTACGGGATTACCACAGGAGCATTTCGACGCTTGGAGCGCTGAGATGCTCCGGATAGTGATTACCCTCTTGGAGGAGGCTTTTCGTCCGCCCCCACCTACTCAGGTATTCTTATTGTTTATGTTTTTCAATTAAGGTTAGTTTGTTAATTCTCACATATATATATATATATATATACGGACTAATGATTTATATTTTTAATTCTATCAACAGGGTGGCGATGGCGAGCAGGCTGGCGATGACGAGCAGGAGCACGAGCGTCGTTCACCTCCGTCCGATGATGTTTTTACTAGTTTATAGTTCATTTGTATAGTTTGTAGAACTTTTGTATATATTATATTGTCTAATTGCGTCTGTACAACTATTGTAAATTATATTGTTTAACATTTATGGAACATTAGCTTATATTTGTAATTGGTTAGCTTATAATACGTTTTGGTGGATATTTGAATGTGAATGTGAATGTGAATGATAATGAGTTGAAAATTACGTTTTAGTGCTACGTTGCATATTTGAATGTGAGATACAGGTTTATATTACTGTGTATTGGGTTGTGACAGGTTACAGGTATATTAATGAGTTTAAACACCCGAAAATTGAACCTTTAAAATCTGTAGTAAAAAAAATAGTTATTTTCGACGGAATAGAGTATTTTCGACGGTACTTCCCTCGGAGATAATAAATAACCAATTTTTAATAAATATTGATATGGCCTAGTTTTCAGTCGGACATAAGATAACGTCGACGGAATATATCCGTCGTACTAATTATATCTCCGACGTAATGTCCGTCGAAGTTAATAAATAGACAATTATAATAAATATCAGCTAAATTTAGTTTTTCGTCGGAAATAGTTTATGTTCGAGGGAAGTAGTCAGTCGAACATATCTACTCGTATGTTCGACGAAAAAGTTTCGTCCTATATATTCGGTCGAAGATAGGTTAGGTTTGACGAACATTCGTCGGACTTAAGTTCATCGTAGATAATAAAATATCCGACGGATTTTTTGACGGAACTTATTTTTGACGTGAATATTTACGACGAAATCTCTGATGACTATTTTCGTCGCAAATAAACTATTTTCGACTGAATAGACTTATGTACGACGGAATAATCCGTCGGAATTAGTTAGTTTTCTTGTAGTGCGAGATCTACTATCTTGCAGACTACGATTTTGCCTCGATAGCTCTCGAGTTTTCTTTGACTATCCTGGCAGACTACGATTTTTGGTACAATGCTCGACGATCAGACAAGCCTATATATTACATCATAAGATCAACCTAACATGCTTGATCTTTCTATATTTATAGTCCTTGTACATCATTTCTTTTTAAGGACTTTACAAATTTGTTTTGCTTATGTAGGATCAACCTAACATATTTGATCAATTCATTCTAAGTCCTTGTACACATGTTTCTATTATCTATCAAAGGACTTTACATCTTTTGTTAATGCAAGCATACTTGCATATTCATTCATATATATATATCATAATCAAATCATATGTAAATAGGAATAACATTCGCATGCTTATTTCTGACATAAACATATTATAACAAGAGACTTGGGGCAATGTTCGGGAGTATTTTATCGATCCTCATGTGGGCTGAAGGCCTGGGCTGGGACCGAGGAGATTGGGACCATTGGGCCGAAGCCATGCATGATGTTGAAGGAGGTCGGGTTCGGATATCCGAGCCCTCTGGGCCGGAGTCCTGTTTTGAAAGTGATGTTCGGGGTTGGGCCTTCGAGTCCCTTGGGCCGAAGCCCAGACCAGTATATATAAGCTCGGTGGGATTAGGCCTGTGCAGTTGGGCATCCCATGTACAGAGTCTGGAGTTATAGGGTTTACGTGGTTTAGGACTCTAGTCCTAATCATATTCGAATAAGGTAACTCCAATGGTAGTATTTAAATTGGATTCTACTTACACCTTTTAAGGAGATTGTGTTGGACCCAAATATAGGTAACTACCATATTTAGGAGTCCTAATCCGACTCGGAGAGGGATTCTAAAGAAGTGAGAATGACTACAAATACAAGGCTTAACTACAGTTAACAGGTAATAGCACTAAACACTAAAGCCTCCATTGTTAAACCTTGTGAATGTCGTACTCATTCTCACACCGGAGCTATCCTCCGGCGGCACAAGCCGTCAAGCTTCGTGTGTGATCTGTTACTGTGCAGGTTAAGAGCGTGGATTTGGTAATTGAACGCGCCGGCGAAACTTGGTGTTAATAATTAATAATAATATTTATCTTTATATTAATATTAATAATAATCGCCTTTTTTTCTTATAAAATCTGACAAAGTTGACAAAAGTGGGAGAAAAAAAATGTTCAAACAAAGAGGCCAAGCCGCTACAACATGTAGCGGTTGGTTTTAATAAAGATAATTAACTTTTCTCCATATAAAATGACAAAAGTGGGAAGTGGGATCCATTTTCACTTGTGTTGGGAAAAAAATGTTCCAAGCCGTGAGTATACATCCTTTATCTATCTTCTTGACAAGGTGGGACAAGTAGGACAACGGATGACAAAAAAAAATTAAAAATTTAAGACTAAGTCGCTACAAGCTGTAGCGGTTGGTATATATAAAAAATAAATTCTAATTTTATCATTCTATTTGAAAAAATGGGCCCACGTTAAAAAAAATTAAGACCAAAACGCTACAAGCTGTAGCGGTTAGTATATAAAAAAAATAAATTCATTTTTTATCTTTCTATCTGACAATATGAGCCCACATTAGCAAGTTAATTTAACTTCTATTAAAATAGAAGCCGCTAGAATATATTCTTTTCGATCTCAGCCTTCCTTTTAATTAATCTACGGTTGACATGCTGGTTACTGGAATAGTGATCTGGGCAACCGGTTGCCATAGATTGAAACCCTTAATTAAAATAATAACTTATTGTTTCAATTTTTCTTTTTACCCATTAACATTAAAATGTTATGTTGGATTATTTTTTTTACACAAATATTTACTTGTCACGTGTGGAATGTAATTGAAAAAAAATTAAAACTTGAATTAAATATCATTTAATTAAAAAAATTGAGAAATGTCAATAATTTATATTTAAGGGGGGTGTATTCAATTAAGATTTTTAAAGACTTTTAAAGATTTTAAAAGTTTAGTTGTATTCAATCAAGACATTTAAAGAGTTTATAAAAGTTTAGTGGTATTCAATTACAACTTTTTTAATGTCTTTAAAAGTTAGGTGGTATTGAATTAAGATTTTTATAAAGTCTATAAAAGTATTTGGGTATTCAAAAAGTCATAGATTTTAAAGATTTCTATCAAATGATAGACTTTGACGGACTTTAGAAGAAGAATTATAACTATCAACCCATATCCAAAGTCTTACCTCATCTCTAAAGATTTTTAAAGACTTCCACATAAACACAAAGGTGGATAGAACTACTTATTAATTGGACTTTGTCTTTTATTGGGTCAAACTAGTTATTTATTTTATATGGGCTAATAAATATTATTATGTGATGGATAAATAATTTGGTAAAATTTTAAATATAAAAATAATTGAATTTATTATAATAAGAGAATTAACAAGATATATTAATAAGTAAACAAATAAACTAGACCTAATCGAATTGGTGAGAGAAAAAGTAATGTTCGAAAGCTTCCAATAAAAGAGAAAGAGATTTGTTCAACAAATGTGAGATCATGAAACTCTCATATCGGTTGTTCAACAGTAAAGATTATGTAAGTATAATATATGAAAATAGAAAATATATGTATGTATGTGTATTTTTTAGTTTTCCGACATTTTAAACGAAGGAAATTATTGTTAATTTTGAGATACTTTAACACTAATTGACAAAAATAATAAACAATATATGATGTGTATGTATATATGATGTATATATATCTTTGTTTAACAATAATAATATGATCCAAACAAGATATACTATATATCATATATATATTATGATCATTAAACAAGATATATACTATATATTATTTTCACTTTAAATAAAGATATATATTATGATCATTGTTAAAATTTTTTACCAAATTAATAACTAATTGTTAATTTCTTTCGTTTAAAATGTATTGTATATATATGATGTGTTTACAAAAATAATTTACAATATATGATGTGTTAATTTGTATATATGATGTCATATTATTTTGTGAAAAATGGTATTCCTACTAAAAAGCGTCAGATATATACGATAAAGTATATATAACTTCAATGAAAAGTGAAATTTTAATTTTTTTGTATTATTATTCGTAGTTTAAAGTTTTTTATTCAGATCCAAGATCTAAATGTATCGCTTAAATGAGTAGAATAATATTAACGCTTTCAACATATATAAAATCTCATGCCACAATAATATAATGAGATTTACTCTAATTCATAAAAAAAAATAGAGATGTTGTCTACTACGTAAATTTAATTAACAATTAATATAAGTTTGCAAGATATATTGTAAGATACAAAAGTTTCATCACGGTCTTGATATAAAGTTTATAAAAATCTGTTACTTATTTCATGGAGTCTAGAAAAGTCATTTTAAAAAAATCTTTAAAGTCTTTAAAAGTCATTAAAATCTCATAAATTCTACAAAAATTTATCGCTTAAAAAAAATTTTAAAAATCTTAATTGAATATAAGCCTTAGTCAAAAGAATTTAGTCACTATTTAAGCGAAATGTCATAATCATCCAACAACCCACTAAACATTCCCCTCCTTCACCCACCCTACCAAAAGTTCCAGACATCCAAATTCAGTAGATTTGGAAGATTAGGAGAGAGAAAAAAGAATAACCGAAGAAGATGGCAATGGCGATGGCGCTACGAAGGCTCTGCTCTTCTTCTTCTTCCTCATTGAATCCTCTTCGTATTCTATCTCATCCCGCTACCTCACATTATTACATGGTTGGTCTCTTCATATCAGCGCATTCATTCATGATGTATTCATTTTTTGATCTCTAATTTTTGTTTTTGATCTCTTTTTGTAGTCTTCTTTGCCGAATCAAGCTATTCGAGATAGAGAAGATTCTCGTGTTACTGTAATTGATCTCCCTTTCTCATATTTTCGGTTATATACTGAAATAATTTAGTGTTTTTGAGCTTCAAGATCTATGATTCGTGATAATGATTGGGAGATATTTGTTTGTTAAATTTATTTATTCGACGAATTTCAATACAGTGGACGAAGCAATTGAATGCTCCACTTGAAGAGATCGATCCTGAAATTGCTGACATCATTGAACTCGAGAAGGCCAGGCAATGGAAGGTACATGTATATTTAGATTATATATATATATATATATATATATATATATATATATATATATTTCTCAGTGACATTTGAAGTGTTTGGTAGATTGATATACATACTTAAATTAATAGTTTAGTAATGCAATATTTTTTTTATGGGTACAACACTATAGCTTCAAATATCAATTCTTTTAGAACTGTTGGTATCTTCTGCCTCTATTTGGATTGAAAATTTAAGTTTTTATTTATAATTGAGAAAATGATAAACTGTGCTTGTAGGGACTTGAACTCATTCCTTCGGAGAATTTTACATCTTTGTCAGTTATGCAAGCGGTTGGCTCAGTAATGACTAACAAATACAGTGAAGGGTATCCTGGGGCAAGATACTATGGAGGAAATGAGTATGTGAATCCACTGTAATTATATTGTATAGTTTTTTTCCCATAATTTTTAGCTGTTGTGTAATAATCTGGAATTCACATTCGCTGTTGTCATAGTTTTCATGCATGAATATATTGACTAAAGTTTGGCTTATATACTTTAAGGTACATCGACATGGCTGAGAGACTGTGTCAGAAGCGTGCATTGGAAGTTTTTCAGTTGGATCCTGCAAAATGGGGAGGTGAAGTACAATAATATGTATCATCCATGCTACTAAGATAATACAAATAACCCTTATTATATATATATATATATATATATATATATATATATATATATATATAGATATATATAGAATGCCTTATCTTTGGTGGACCTCAGTTTTATATGGAACTGTTGGAATAGTAGTGTTGTATCTCTGTTTGGAGATATAATCATATAAGTGAACTAATAGGCCTGTGCGGATAGAAATCAACTATTGCTCGGTGATTTGAGGCATCATATCTTATAACTGAGGGGCCTTCCAGTGAAATGACAAAAAAGATATGGCCCGTTTAAGTTTCTCTTTCTTTGGATTCCTGTATTTATGTTTATCACGTAGGGGCAGTTTTGCTCAGTGATGCCTTCAGTTAGAGTCATCAGTCCATAAAATAACCAAGCTCTGGCTTTAGCTGTAATTTTTCTTTTTGGTGATGCACACACAGTCACTCACACACACACAGAGTACTGTATCTAATAAGATCTGCATAAACAAAGTTGGTTGTTAGGTTACGCCAGGCTTTTGTTTATACTCTCTCTCACTCAACAAACATGTGTGGATAACAAAAACTACTGCTTTCATTTGCATAGTCTAAAGTGACTTGTACTATGAACAACAACTTTATTAAAAGTGCCAAATACATTTCTTGCAGTCAATGTGCAGTCCCTATCTGGCTCTCCAGCTAACTTTCAAGTTTATACTGCATTATTGAAACCTCACGACAGAATAATGGCCCTTGATCTTCCTCATGGTGGGCATCTTTCACATGGTTATCAGGTGCTCTTAACTTCCTTCAGTTTAAGTTTTGAGAGCTAGATATTGTAGTGACACCATATTCCTGGTGATTATCATACACAAACACCAATTACTGGGTAACACTGACTTATGATTTATTTATTTCTGCCTGTTTAGCATCAAAGGGACATATGCTGTCAAATTCCTTTATTTCACCTTGAATGCCTTATTGGTGCATGAATTTCAATTGTGGTCGTCACAAGAATCCTATTCCCTCACCACCACTTTTAGTTGTTTGTAGAGAAACTCTCCAATCATCTTAAGACACTGATTTTTATTTTGCATATAAACTCATTATATAGGGATAAAAGGCAGATGATCTTTTTAGTAACGTTCAAAAACGATGAGCATCAGAAAGATGCTTATTGATTATCTTTAGTTAATCTAATTAAAAGTTCATCATTATCAGTCTTCTATTGAAGTAATCATGTTTGAGAGCATAACGCTGTGAATTATGATTGAAAGTCAAAACTGAATTATATATTGCCTCATGAGCATTATGTTTTTGGTTCTACCTTCTTATGTGGTGCTACAGTTATAATTTCTATCAAGACTACGTATGTGAAGGTCCCTTGTGCATCAATATGAAGTTTTGCACATAAATATTATATAAGTGTTTGTGTCTCTACCTGCTGCAAATATTTGTGTTATTTGATGAATAGGCAAAATAAAAGTTTTGAGATCTCTCCATTCTCTTCTTGCGAATGTAACACAGGCGATATAGGTAGTAGATCTTAGTATATAGAACTTCTTTTAAAACTCAGCATCTTTAAGTAAGCTACCCATCTATAGTCCTATAAATACCACTGACATAGTCACATCATAGAGTTAATATTAATGTCCTGATATATACTAAATGCAGATTCATTGTTCAATTGAATTCTTAATGCCTTTTGGCTTATTGGGTCTCACTCTTTGAAGTTTATAAACTTGACTGTGTGGATTAGCACAAATTTTGAAATTATTGCAATATTAAAATTCAGGTTTTTCTTGTAGTTTGTGGATAGAGCACTGCCTGTTTTAAAAGATATTATGAGCTTATTATAAGATATTGGTGTTTTCCATCTTTTGTCATTTTGCAGACTGACACCAAAAAGATATCTGCCGTGTCAATATTTTTCGAGACAATGCCGTACAGATTGGATGAGAGCACTGGTTATATTGACTACGATCAGGTAACTAGTAAATCTCTTTGTGGAAGCTGTCTGTTCCAGTTGTTGCAAAGACATAAACTTGCACTTGCTGTTCTTATTATATAGTAACTACTTGTTGGCATGTTATTAATTTTTTTTAAAGATTGTTTTAGTTCGGAAACTAGAAAGTACCCTTTTGAAGATTATATCTTCTAGTTGTTACCTGCTGAGATCTGAAAATATCTACAAATGTAATCATCATGTATTTTATTGGATCCCTTTTGATTTGTTCGGATTGGAAGGAATATGCTAATCTGTCCAGGAATCAAAAAAATTATTCTGTATTTCTCATGGCATTCCTCATTCATTCCTTTAGGTCTTTGTTATGCCCTGGTCCTTACTACCATTGTAGATCTCCTAACATGAGCAACCTATGTAATAAAGTGTCGTATTATGCAATCAATTTTAAAAATGATGCCCTTTTTTCAGGTAATTGATAACTTTCACATATGAGAGAATCAATTATTTTAACAGAAAAATAATGCAACAGCTTTTAACATCGAAGCAAACGGGTTAATTATTTCATATATATGGATGTGTTGATACTACTAGCTACAATTGTTGTAAGTACCTAGACTTTGTTTTGCCTTTTAGTGACTTTTGATCCTGAAGCATTTATCTTCTTGTTTATGTGGGGTTCAAGTGACTACGTACTATAAATGGCCCGTGTTATTTTGTTATTGTGCTTTTTTCAGATAGCTCTGGTTGGGGTATTCATGATTCCAATTGGTTGAGAATATATTCTTCTCAGCAGTGATAACTTTGTTATTCATGAAAAGTTTGTTTGCTACTGCAGTTGGAGAAAAGTGCTGTACTTTTTAGGCCAAAACTGATTGTTGCTGGTGCAAGTGCTTACGCTCGGTTATATGATTATGAACGTATCCGCAAGGTAAATTTTCCGTGCTGAGCCCAATGGTTTGGTTTTAGTTGATACTGCATCCCTTTCAATTTATGTTTCTTGTCATTATGAAATTATGAGATATCATCTTTGCTTTATTGATAGGTTTGTGATAAGCAGAAAGCTGTATTGTTGGCAGACATGGCACACATTAGTGGTTTGGTTGCTGCTGGTGTTATACCTTCTCCTTTTGAATATGCAGATGTTGTTACAACCACAACACATAAGTCGCTTCGCGGGCCACGTGGAGCAATGATCTTCTTTAGGAAAGGGGTAAAGGAGATTAATAAACAAGAACAAGAAGTGAGTTGTCATTTTAAACGGATAACTAAATTTAGATAAGTTGTATATTGATGTTTGTTAGCATTTACTTGGTCATTCTTCTCTAAGCTGAAATTGAAGTTATAATGTTTGAGATCAACTTAATCAAATTTGAGTTCCTGCAAATAGGTGATGTATGACTATGAGGACAAAATCAACCAAGCTGTCTTTCCTGGTCTTCAAGGTGGTCCACACAATCAAACTATTACTGCCTTAGCAGTTGCACTGAAACAGGTTAATTTGTTTGCAATGTTTGCTGGTTTTGGAAGAAGTCTGATTGATGGTTAATTGGATTTATTGTAGCTGTGCATAGTGTTCTAGGATTCTGACTATTTTGTGAATTTAGGCCAAAACTCCTGAATACAAGGCTTATCAGGAACAAGTTTTAAGTAATTGTTCGATATTTGCCAAGGTACTTTTGTATTGAATCTAGTGATAAATATTTCCTGAGATTCAGGTTATAGATTAGTTTTCTTACTATAGTTCCACTTTCAAAATGTTAATGACTAAAAGTTTTGCTTTATTTCAGTTTGGTGTGATAATTCATTTGTAATGTCCTTTTTTTTCCCAGAGTTTGTCCGAAAGGGGGTATGAAGTTGTTTCTGGTGGAACTGAGAACCATTTGGTTTTGGTAAATCTAAGAAACAAGGTACAAGGAACTGCATATGTTTCAAAAACTTTATTTACTTTATTACTGAAAGCTATTTTTTAAATACTGGAGAGGTGATAGGATGAGGTAATTTAGCAGAGCAATTATATGATGTTTTCTTGCTATATAGGACAAAAGCTTTTGCAAGAAAACTTTCGTCTCATTGATTGCTCAAAGATTTACAGCAGAATATGAGATGGCCGGGGCAATATTAATAAAAACAAAACATTCTAGGATGCTACAAGGGCCTTCCAAAAGGGTTCCTCTTAAGATGTTTGATCCCTCGCAACTAATGTGTAGAAAAATTTCTTTCCCTGGCTAATGATAACTATGCAGTTTGATGAATAAGACTAAAATAGAAATCTTGAATGCTATGAAATATAGATTTGAGAAGATCCGCATGAAAGTGGATAAGATCTTTGCTTCACCCTAGCTGCAGATACTTGTAGTTGTAGCACAAGGAAATTTACTTGTTAGAAACTTTCTCTGTACAGGGTATTGATGGATCTAGAGTTGAAAAGGTTTTAGAATCCGTGCACATTGCAGCCAATAAAAACACTGTTCCTGGTGATGTGTCTGCCATGGTGCCTGGTGGCATCCGAATGGGTAAATACCTTCTCCTTTGATCATCTTGCAGTAACTAATTGTGGGTTAATTTCTTATTTTGTAAGAAGAAGCGTTTATTTGGTAACTCAGGAACTCCGGCTCTCACATCAAGGGGTTTTGTTGAAGAGGATTTTGTAAAAGTTGCCGAGTTCTTTGATGCTGCCGTGAAGTTGGCCTTGAAGATCAAGGCTGATTCCAAAGGTTCATATTTCTTGCATTTTCTCTTTTACATCCCTAAGAATTTTCTTACCCGATAATTTATTAGAACTTTGTATCAAGTCTTAACACTTTTGCATGCTTATGGACATCTCCTCGGAATTACTGATCATATCAGGAACTAAGCTGAAGGACTTTGTGGCAACTATGAAAGATGATCAATATCAACCCGAGATTGCGAACATACGGAATGAGGTTGAGGAGTTCGCCAAACAATTTCCTACAATTGGTTTTGAGAAGGAAACAATGAAATATAAACATTGAAGCAGAGCTATCTGTGGTGCAGGTATGTTGTATCTTATGGTGTAATTTGATCAGGAATATTAAGTTTGTATTGTTTGTGTTATAATTATGACATAGATAGATGATGATTACATGTTTATGTATTAATTCCGTCATGCATCCTAAATTCCTAATCCTCCATTCTGCCTACTTGCCAGAGACTCATACAGCGTGGGACGTCGATAGAAGAAAAGTTAAAAGTTGAAAGCTTTACGCCTTCTATCAACCATGAAATCTTTTTTGTTCATTCATAGTGCAGAAAGACGGTTGGGGTTGTGAAGTTCCAAGTTTAATTTGGTTGGTGCACAGCAATTTCTAGAACCTTCTGAAGGTATTTAACCACCTCTGTCTCCATTTGGTCAGATGCAAGGACCATCTTCCACTTACAAGTGTATTATTATAGCATAGCATTGTGGCGCCATGCCTGAATAATCAAGCTTTGTTTGACATTTAAATGAGATGATTTGTTTTTTTCTTAAACATGAAAATAAATTCCATGTTAGGTTTCTCAATTAAAATAAGACAATTTCTTGTATTTTCACATAGATTTATGCCAGAGCTGGGAACATCTTTTGCAAGCCCAAGTTGTTGGGAATGTATATGCCCTCCAATCTACGGAGGGAATATTATTTGTCTCATTAGTTTTAATTAGGAATATTAGTATTTTCAACAGTAAATTGTAATTTTAAAACTAAATAGTAGTAAATAAAACTAAAAAGTAGCATTATCTTCTATAGATATAGATAGATAGAGGTAAGTGGTGTTTGATTGTATCTTAACGGTTCACCTCTTAATGGATCACATTTTTTTAGTAAGAGGTCATCTGAATCGTTAAGATAGTATATTTTGAGAAATTGAATTTAAAAGTAACTATGCTTGTGTTCTCATGTAGAAAAAATAAAAGAGAGTTTTTTTTTTTGACAAAAATAT
Organism: Panax quinquefolius; assembly: GCA_020205615.1. Lineage (NCBI taxonomy): Eukaryota > Viridiplantae > Streptophyta > Magnoliopsida > Apiales > Araliaceae > Panax > Panax quinquefolius. Next base: position 15,700,106 of record CM035170.1, on the reverse strand, counting down.
GGGAATTTCATTAAACATCCAAATTCAAAGCATTACAAATAAACTGAGGAGGAGAACCTCTCCAGATATGCGCATCAGACATAGAAATCGACGCACGTGCCAAAACATGAGCAATCGAATTCGTTGACCTACGAACAAAACACACACGAATAAAGAGAGTTTAAATCACTAGATAAGAGAAATGAAGGAGGGGGTGATGATAACTTGGTGTTTGATTGTATCTTAATTGTCTACCTTTTATTGTCTCTAGTCAACATATTTGTATTAACAGATCCTCTCAATAATTAATATATAAATATGAGTCAAAACTATTGAGAGAATCTCATAATATAAAAATATGAGCTGTTAAAATACATTAAGAGGTGGACTGTTAAGATGCAATTAAACACTACTAACTTATTTGATTTTGTGTTTGTGAATTAGGAAGAAAAAATTAACATAAAAAAATTAAAATTTTAGTGTTTTTATTAAGGATATAACCAATGAAAAGTTTTTAAAGGGTAATATAAATTTGCACCCAAATTTCTCATTTTTTATTGAAAGTTTTGGTAAAAAATTAGGGTTATTTTCCACCCATTTTTTGCATTTTTTTCTCTTATAAAAGTCACAAACATTACATATGGCATAAATTTTTTAAAATTCTCCTCTTTTTTTCCTTTCCCTTTCTAAAACTCATAAACACAAAGTAATCGTAATAATCAACAAGTGAAGTTTTAAGTCGCATAATAAAATTTTTGTCCTTCCCTAACCTAAAATATGCCATTTTTGGTAATTTTATTTTGTCACAAAAAATTTACTATAAAAAAGTCCAAAATTAATCAGCCTGGGCAAATAACAACGGTCAACTAATATAACCTGCAGACATCATTTCCCGGGTAATCCAGTCAAAAGTAGAAACCACTAAACTTTCGCCACATCATCACTCGTGGGCCCAGTTGATCTGGCAAGATCAGGGGTAACTGGGTAAGTCGACTCCCCTGCTCCAAGAGAGTTGTATTTGTTATCCAATTTCATCCCAACACAAAGGATTGAAGAAGATAAAGTATGAGCATACAAAAACTTAAGGCTATCAATGAGCAAAGAAACATAACACACACCTAAAGATAGATACAAACCTACATATATATATATATACATATATATATATATATATATACACACACACGTACATATATAAAACTAAACTCCATGGCCTCTTTGCCTTCAGTTCTAGTTGGCAACTCACTCAAGCTCGAACCAGACCTCAAAAAACAGCTTCCAACTTCTCTCCCAATCGAAAAGGTAACAACTTTTACTCAATTCACTTCAATTCTGTCACATATATATATGTAGTATATATGTATGTGTGTTTCTGTGTTTTACCCCACTGTAATTATGCTTATTCCTTTCGTTTTTTTCCTCTTATTAGAGGAATTATAATACAACAACCACCCATGTGGAAAAAGCTTTTGAACCAGTGAATTTGGATTTTAGAGATGCCCTTTCAGTGATAAAAGATGGGAGTTCTAGTTTTGAGCCTTCTGTTTATCTCCCGCTCTTGCAAGACTGCATAGACAGTAATTCTGTTTCCAAGACTAAAATGATTCATGCCCACATCATTAAAACTGGAGCTTATGAAGACTTGTTTCTCATGACATTTGTTGTTAATGTTTATGGAAAATGTGGGGCAATGGAAATTGCTCGTAAGGTGTTTGATGGATTGCCCGACAGAAATGTTGTTACTTGGACTTCTCTGATGTCGGGTTATGTGCAGAATTCAGAGCCGGAGATTGGCGTCAGGGTTTTTAATGAAATGTTGGAGGATGGGGATTATCCGACAAATTACACTCTAGGAATTGTTCTAAATGCTTGTTCTATGTTGCATGATGTTAAACTAGGGAAGCAAATTCATGGTTATATTGTGAAATACCAAATTGAGAATGATGCGAGTATTGGGAATGCCCTTTGTAGCTTATACTCTAAATGTGGCAACTTGGATTTCGCGGTCAAAGCATTTTCGAGGACTGGTGACAAGAATGTGATTTCCTGGACTACGGCCATATCTGCTTGTGGTGATAATGGAGATTCTGCAATGGGATTAAGTTTGTTCACCGAGATGCTCTATGAGGGTGTTGAGCCAAATGAATTTACATTTACCAGTGTCTTGAGTTTGTGCTGTATAATGCAAGCTATGGGTGTAGGGTCACAGGTTCACTCATTGAGCATCAAACTTGGGTATGAAACTAATTTACGTGTAACAAATTCTATTATGTATCTGTACCTGAAATGTGGATGGATTAATGATGCAAAGAAGTTGTTTGATGGAATGGAGACAATCAGCTTAGTTACATGGAATGCTATGATTGCAGGCCATGCCCAGATGATGGAACTCACAGAGGATAGTCTTTCAGCACACCACAGTGGAATTGAGGCACTCAACATTTTCTTGAGATTGAATCAATCAAGCACAAGACCTGATCTATTCACCTTCTCGAGCGTATTAACCGTATGTAGCGGTTTGGTGGCTTTGGAACAAGGTGAACAACTTCATGCTCAAACCATTAAAACTGGGTTCTTATCTGATGTTGTTGTCGGGACGGCCCTAGTCAACATGTATAATAAATGTGGTAGCATTGAGAGAGCAAGTAAAGCTTTTGTTGAGATGTCTACAAGAACTTTGATATCTTGGACTTCTATGATTACAGCTTTTGCACAGCATGGTCGCCCTCAGCAGGCATTGCAGCTCTTTGAGGATATGAGATTAGCTGGTGTTAGACCAAACAAGATTACCTTTGTAGGTATTCTTTCAGCTTGTAGCCATGCTGGTATGGTTGATGAAGCATTGGCTTACTTTGAGATGATGAAAAATGAGTATAAAATTAAGCCCGTGATGGACCATTATTCATGCTTGATTGATATGTTTGTGAGGTTAGGTCAGTTAGATGAAGCTTTTGATTTTATCAAGAAGATGGATTTTGAACCCAACAAGTTTATATGGTCAAACTTGATTGCAGGCTGTAGAAGTCATGGGAAATTAGAATTAGGGTTTTATGCTGCTGAACAATTACTCAATCTCAATCCGAAAGATTCCGAGACTTATGTGTTATTGTTGAACATGTACCTCTCGGCAGGGAGATGGAAGGATGTTTCAAGAATGAGAAAGATGATGAGAGATGAAAAAATTGGAAAATTAAAGGACTGGAGCTGGATTAACATTAGAGACAGGGTTCATTCTTTTAAGCCTGGTGATCGTCTGTGTCCTCCATGTGGAGAGGTGGACTTCTTGTTGGGGGATCTGCTTGAGAAAGTAAAGACTCTTGGATATGAGTCGCAAGGAAGTTTGGAGGTAACAGATGAGGGGGAGAAGAAAACAACTTTCTCGAACACTCATCACAGTGAAAAGTTGGCTGTTGCATTTGGGTTGTTAAATGCACCAAATTCTGCACCGATACGCGTTATCAAGAGTATTAGCATGTGTAGGGATTGTCATAATTTTATTAAATTCATCTCAGCATTGACAGCAAGGGAAATCATCATTCGAGATAGCAAGCGGCTCCACAAATTTGTAAATGGCCACTGTTCATGTGGGGATTTTGGCAGTCTTCTATGATAATGTTGGAACCAATATGCTGAGCTGGCTAATGTTTTTTTCTTCGATCATCCTCGTCTTTAAGCTCTCATGAAAATGCTATGGTTTGTAAAAAATTTCCTTTGTCTGGCCATTTAAGATTTAACCATGTTATAGGTAATATGGCACTCAGGAAGGAGACTTTTTTGGTGGGTGGGGGGGTTATGACATATGATAGAATCAAGATGAATCATTCTTTCGCTGAATCTAGTTTCTTGGAATGTTGAGTTTATAGTAGAAAATGGAAACAAGCAAGATTCATATCTGTCTTATGGAGTTGACCCTTATTTTGGGTCTTTGCATGAATTTGTACTGAATCAATCGTTTCACCAAGCTCTGGCTTCAGTTGTATTTCATAATCTTTTTGGTTGTATTAATATATAGCTAATACGAACATCCATGCCTGAGCATCTAACAAAGTTGTTTGGGTTAAATCAGGCTTATGAGGGCTAGGCAAATCAGTACAAGGATGAAAGCCCCCTGATCTTTTTCTTACTTCTCATAATTGAAGTGAAGTGCAGAGATGCTTATTTATCATCTTTAGTTCCTATAATTAAACATTCATCATCATCAGTCTTCAATTGAAGTAACCATGGAATACATTCCTTTTACATTCTTATAGGGTTTCCTTTTAATATCGTAGCTCTTTCACTTTCTGTTTGTTGTCATTATAAAGTCTTGAGATCTCATTTTTGCTCCATTTTATAGGTTTGTTACAAGATTAAGCCATAATGTTGGTAGACAGGGCACACATTAGTTGTTTGTTCACTGCAGTTGTTCTGCCTTCTCCTTTTGAATATGCAGATGTTGTTACAACCATGAGATACATTTCAATATTTGGGCGACATGACGCGGCGTAGAGCATTGATCTTCCTTGGGAAGGGGGTGAAGGAGATCAACAAACAAGGTAACAAGTGAGTTTTCATCTGGACTTGTGGTTAAATCAAGTTCACTTGTTTTATGTTTAGCACAAGTATACTTGAATTGATCATTTTGATTTGTGTTTTGTCAAAAAAAAATCTGGTTTTAATAGTGAAATTGAAGTTCTAGTATAGGGGTACTACTTATCAACTTTGAGTTCCACTGAACAGGAAATGTTTGACTCTACAAGTACAAATTCATCAATTAACTGCTTTAACAGCTTCATTGAAACAGGTTTAAATATTTTTGCAGTGATTGGTGGTTTTTAATTAGTCCAGTTGGGATCTTATTGTCAGGCCTGAGTTTTTAATGGCATAAAGCGAAAATAAAAAAATTTGGGCATATTTCATTGAGTAAATTTTTTGTGATCCTTTAAATTTAAACTGACCTGGGTTGGTCTCTTTTATTTGGGTATATATACATAACACAAATATCTCTTGGGGTCCCTAAAAATTTTTCAATTTAAGTGGGCTTAAAGCCCAGGCACCTTGGGCTTTAGCTCAGGGCCAGTGCTGCTTATTGGAACTGCAAAAAGTCCTCCCAGGTATTTGCCGAATTACGATTGCGGTGTATATCATAAATGGGATATGTATTAAATATATCGTTAAGATATTACCAACTGAAATTATTCACGTAACCGGAAACTAAAAACGTTAACATATAAAATCGCAAAATATGTTATTATCCAACTCCAAATATATGTTCTACTTTTTGTTATAGTTGGAATAAATACTATATATTTTTTAAGAGTCGCAAAAAAATAAAAATAAAAATTGCACCGGTCCAATATTTCGGTCGGACAAACCTGTCAGGCAAGACCAGTTCAATATTCCGGTTTAATGTTTTCTAAGTTTACTAGTTTTTCATTGGCCATCATTGTGTCTCTCCTTTGGAAGTGGTTAGTATGAAGTTTATTTTGGAGTAAGTTGGTCAATTGACCAATAGAATACTAACACGCATGCAAGGTTGTATGTTTATCAATATTCTATTTCTTCATTACTACTCATTCTGACTGCGTTCAAGGATATGTTTAGTAACGCATTTTTATTAAAAAATATTATCTCTGTATTAATATTTGTTTGATAAGCATTCAAAATGTTGTTTATTTTTTGCTTGGAAAAAGAAAAAAGCAAGAAAATAAGTTTTTATTTTTTAAAATTATTTTATGTTATACTAAAAAGAACTTATTTTTCTAGGTTAATTTTGTTTGTAAGGATAATATTTGGGATTAGACTATTAATTTCGAGACCCTTGTTTGTTTTAAAAATTAGACTAATTGGGACTATTAGTCTAGGGATAACAAAATGACTTGTAAGAGGACTAATTAATACTATGTCCAATTAGATATTATAATTACTACTATTTGGGATTGAAAATTTGTAGACAAAATTAATATTTATCTTTGTTTAAAATGACCGGTGTATTTTATTTTATTTTATTCGTATGTTCTCAAATTAGGATCTATTTGTTATTACTAATTTACTAGTAAAAGTATAATAGTTTAGACGGGAAGTTTTACTTAATTCTTTAAATAATTTTAAATAATCTTGGATAAAACAAACATAACATGAAATTATTCTAAATTATCTAATAGATAATCTCATTCTAAATAAACATGTGGCACAACTATTAATTCTAAAATTAAGGAAATTGATATTTTCACAATACTTTTTGATATTTTCACATGAAAAGTGTCGTTATAAATGTATAGCGACAATTTTCATATGCAAATATTATTTTCTATTGTGAATTTATCATTTTCCAATTAATAATCCGAACATTGTAATGTTTTGGTAACTTCGAGGTACATATAATACATTGTTCATTACTACTCCCTCCGTCCCTATTTAAATGACCTTTTAGAGATGGGCACACCCATTAAGATAATGATTAGAAAGCATTAAATATAGTACTCAATTGTCTATAATACCCTTAAATCATTAATGAGTTTAAAGTATCAAAAGAAATAGGTAGAGTAATAAGGGGTATTTTTGGAAAAATTATCATTAATTCTCTTAAATTTGAACAAATGTCAAATAATTAGGGACAAATAAAAAAAGTCTAAAACGTCATTTAAATAGGAGTACAAGTTACTACTCCTTCCGTTCCTTAATATATAGGTTGTTTTAGAGTTGTGCACAAGTATTAAGGTAATGATTGTATAACATTAACTATAATATCAATTATCTATATTATCCTTGTATTGGAAGAAGAGATTGTTATTTATTGGACAAAAAATAATGAGAGAATCAAAGTTACATTTAATACTTGGGGTAATATTGAAAACTTAAGCAATTAATGTTTACTTGAAATTCTCAAACGACTTATATTTAGGAACAAAAATATTTTTCTAAAACGACTTATATTAAAAAACGGAGATAGTACTATATATCTTGGGCTTGCCTGGTACATAACTTTCAGGCTCAAAGTTAAACAGACACAGTACCATGCAATTATCAAGAATCCTTCTAGGGACCGGCGGGTTCTGGTCGAGGTAGTGATCCGGCGGATTTTTTTTTTTTGATTATCAAATAATTAATGTGATTTATTGGAGCTGAAATTTTTATAAAATGCAGTGATTTAGGTGTCATTTAGATACATATAAAAAACAGAGTTGCACATACTGTACAACTCTATTTTTTATATGTATCTAAATGACATCTAAATCGCTGTATTTTATAAAAATTTTAATTCCAATAAATCATATTAATTATTTAATAATCAAAAACAAAAAATAAAAATAAAAAATTCCGACCGGTCACTACCCCGGTCGGAACCCGGGTCCCCCTAGACTTATTGAATCATCAATGGTATAGAAATTTATCACTAAATCTTAATTCGACTTTTGAAACAATTTTTGAAATATATTTGGTAACATTTGTTTTCCACGTGTTGCCAGTATTTCTCAGTTTATCTCCACAAACCTATTACTAATTCATTCAACAACCAAAAAAAAATAATCAAATTTGACTTTCTAAAGTCAATTTGAAATATTTTAAAATTTAAAATAATAAAAAAATAATTTAGTTTTTTAGTCTTTATAGATAATATGAATAACATTAACTCTAATTTTTTTTTTTCGCAAAGTGATGTCCAAAAAGTAAAAATATGACTTTATTTATAAAACATAGGAAGAAACATGAATGGAAACGAGGAGTTTCTTCATTCATTTTTGGTCTATGCACATTTTTGTTCATAATTTCCACTAGGTTTATATATTATTTAATACTTCCTCGTTCCAAAGTTATAGGTTGATTTCTTTTGGCACATAATTTAAGAAAATTAGTTAAGTGACAATTTTTAACATAAATTTTCCACATATACCCCTTAATATGAAATTAATGAATAAGTTAATTACTCTTTACTTATCACATTGGAACTCTCAACTTCATTGATTGACGTGTACTAACAATTAAAATCCATAAACTTTAACCAAAGAGAATACAATAACATTAAATGTGATAATAAAAATAATGATATTGAATGTTGTTTCTTCAAAAAAAGAGTAATGATTGAATATTTATTATAAGGGCATAAAAGTAAAACAATGAACCAATTAAATTTTATAAATAATAAATAGCCTATATATTGGGACATCTCAAAATACTATGGGACAGAGGAAGTACTATTTATAAGTTTAAATGAATTTGTCCATTTTATATAATGCTTGGTGCGCACTTTATTTTGTAATTTACAATTTTTTCGCAATTTTGTCACTGTATTTGACGTAAAATATTTATTTATATAATTATCACTATATTTTTGTATAATTTATATTTTTTTATTATAATATAGTACAAAAACACCACTAGGCATAAATCCTACATATTTGCTCCCAACAATTAAAATGATATTAAATAGACAAACTTGCTTGTACATAATTTCTTATTTATCCTAAATTTGAGGCAAACTTACCTCATATTTTCTTAAAATATTTTAAGTAAATAATGCTCTTAAGATTTATTTCAATGTAAACAAACCTGCACTTTAATAGTGATTCTGAGGCAGAAAAAAATATATAAATAAAGGGTCCATGCTTAGATATATTTGATATTCTAACAACTTAAAATCCATGTATAACTATAAAAAGAAAATCATCTGCAATAACATACCACACCAATTTGAATTTTTGATAGCGCGGACATGATAATTGGGGGATAAAAATACAAATAGGTGAAATTATAAGCACTCATGTCCAATTATCATGTCCGCATGGAGTTTTTCAACAGCAAATATATACATGCATGATGCATGGTTGTAACTAAATGAAATGAAAGGTCAGGAGACTCGCAACACCAGAATAGTTGGACAAATATTAACATAACATAAACTCTTTCCTCATATTTGATAATATGAATCTGTTTCTGGAATTCTAATAGCAGCATAACATGAACTCTGAGCCAAGAAAATCCTTGCTACAATGAAACTTTCATTCACATAAAGCTCGCCTCAACCAGCAGTTGTACAATATGACTACAAAATGGCAATCCAAATGGTAAAAATTGGAAACCTTTGGGTGAAAGTGAGTTAACAAACTTGAACCACAAGATTTACAAGCTTAAGAAATACCCTAGAAGTGGTGCGTAACATGACCTTTCTTTTGATTGAAAAGAGCTGGGGTTAGTAATATGCATCAGAACCTGGAACTCAAGTTTTGTAACACCTGAGCCACAGTTTCAGTTTGCCATAGGGAAATAGGCCACCCCACATATCAAACAAATAGAATGACTGCATGAGATGATAATGTTACAGCAAATAATATCAACCTTTTTTGCTCTTAGTCTTTGTATTCCTTGATTTGCTCAGTTCACTAGGCGGTCTCCAGATGATATCCTCGAGATTGTTGCAAAAACTCTTGTAAAACTGCAACATATAATATTATAACTCTCAATAAGGAATCAAGGCAACGAAATAACTCCTTTTTAAGATCGCATACCCATATGAGCACAAGAGGGAAGAAAGGGTTTTTAATAATCATGTCAAAGAGGAAGTGTAAAAGGAGCAAAATCCAAGTTCAAAATTTCAAATATACTTGACAATATACTAGCAAAAGTGAAGCAACTGACCTTGAGGTATTCAGCAGCGTCTCCAGCTGCTTTCTGAATGTCAACCATGACAAATGTTGGAGCAACTTCAAAAATCTGCTAAAGAACTGAATTGGTCAGTAAAATTACAAGAGTCGAACAAATCAAGTTTGAAAAGTCCGTATTGATAACTTACTTCCAGTATAACCGAGAAATGAGAAGTTTTATTCTCCGAAAGGCCTTCCACCCTCATCTGATAATAACAGATACAATCAGTTTAAATGGTTTCAGGATATCCCTTGGTGAGAGGACTCGCAATGATATTAAATGGGAATACTTGTTGAGTTTATAATAGCAAATCCCAACTAGTTTTACCTTAAAGTTACGAATATGTGTTTTGAAACCCATGGATTGCGCAACAACTTCCATACTTGATAAAACAACCCTTGCTGGTTTGTGTGAAACAAAACGAGTTTGATGCTCGACAGAGTCCTGCCAAGAATGGAAAATTGTACTTAGGTACATAGAAACTACCACTGAAGTATATATTAGAATATGAAAAAGTATTTAAAATATTTCACAAGACCTAATTAATATGCAACTGAAATTTTGTAGTAATGGATAAGTTATGTGATAAATGTAAAGAAGTGCAATATGCTCCAAGTGATATGAACATCAAAACTATTGGCTGCTACGGAGCAGTAATAGAGACGCTTGATGAGTGGATTGAAAACCTATGAATCTGGTATCGGGAACAATATTTTGCTATTTCTCTAGTAGACCATGTTACTTGTTATGGTTTTTGTGTTAATATGAAGGGAAAGACGCAACGATGGATGTATAAGATGAAAAAGGAGAAAAAGATGAAGAATTGGGCATTCTGATAGAGCGGCGCTGGGCGCGCTGCAGATGGCTTGAAGATGACGTGGGCCGCGCCAGAGGAGTTGGAGTTTTTGCATACTTAGCACAGGGCACGCCAGTTAGCGGCGCGGAGCACGCCACTCTGACGATTTCAGCAGATTTTGTTTCCTTTTTGGCTTGAAGTCAATTGAGGCTTTCTACTTACCTTATGTAATAGGGTTTTGTTAGGACTAGAAATACTAGTTTTTAATAAGGTTTAAGATGACTTTTTGACTACAATTTATAAAGTGCCACTTCTACTAAAAATTGGAGATTGCTTTGGAGCTTGGAGACTGAAGATTTCTCGACAGAGTTTTTCTTCTTCTTTTAATTTTATCATATGTACTTATGATGTTATTTTATTTTAATCTACTAGTTTTTATTGTGATGATGAGCTAATTTCCCAATTAGGGGTACAATGGAACCTTTTGCAATTCAATAATTCATTTACTATTATTTTTCCTTATTGATCCTATTAAGTTGATTATTATATTTTGTGCTTAATTAAATAATTGTTTGGCCAACAATTAATATGATATCTTTGATGGAATTGAAAGAGGAAATCTTAGATTAAATCTGAATATAATAATGCATGAATTTGTTGATTCTTGTTAAAAATAACATAATAGTGTATGAGATGAAAGTACTTGTATGTCATGCGTAACTTTGTTAAGAGTTTGTGCTTAATGAATTTATTTTAAGTGTCTTGCATGAAAATAGCAAAATAACTGAAAAATGTATTTTTATTATTCATTGAAAAATGTTAATATATTGATAGGCAATCCTATTTGGTAACTTATTGGATTAAATAAAGAGAAATACGGTAAGGAGATTATTGCAAAGCAATTGGGGAAATTGTACTCCTATGTTTTAATCATCTGGTGATCAATCTTTGTTAGTTTATTAATTTTATTTCTTTTGTTTTAAACAATTTCATAAATCAACTGGAGTGACTATTTAAGTGGGTTAAATTGGTTAAAAAAACTTGGTAATTAGAGTAATTGTTAGTATTTGTTCCTTGTGGTTCGACATCCTTTCTTACTTTTATATTACTTGATTGATTGTGTGCACTTGTGCGTATTGTTAGTATATAAAACGGACAACAACGCTTGATATGGACTTGATGAAATAAGCTGTAATTTGATATGAAATTATGAATATGCTAGATTCACAAAATCAAATGACTGGTGTAAAGTTCTCAAGTTCAAATTTCATACCTGCCCGCGGTCAAATAGTGCAGAAAGGTTTAAGCCTTGAGAGAGGATAATAAGGTCAAATGCATTAAGAATCAGCGGACCTGCATCTTCATCCCTGCATTGCTCGTTGGGCCATTCTTCCTAAATTTAGCACCAGTACGCCAGTTAAGTTCCAAATAGAACCAATTAGTAAACATCCTAAGAGAAAGAAATTACAGGGTAACCACTTATTTAATAACAAATGAGCACAATTATTGAACCGAATACCCCAGGTTATCAAATGTAAATTTGAGAAACAATAGTTCTACAGGTTTATTACATAGTTGGTGTTCACATTATCCAATATATTGATGTACCCAATCAGCAGCCTCAAAATATTAATATCTCAGCAGAACAAAGTAAACAAGTTTAGAGTGCTGAGCAGTTTTTCATAGTAACACCTAGGTTCGAAACACATTATTGCATGAACGCAAGTACATACATTTGATACATTTTGTTCACAAGGTCTTGATAGCTTCTACGTGATATCTACATTATTACATAGAAGTGAAAAATCACACAAACATAAACTTTGAAGGTCAGTCACTTAAGTTTTGTATTGTGCCTAAACTATGTCAATTGCCAAACAGCTTCTGCAGAAAGTTACAGAAGTATTGAACTTGGTAGCTGGAACTCATCTCTAGTTTTATTATTTTCAGTCACAAGTGTTGTAGGATTGAAGCTAAGGTTCTTTCTATACTTGGAAAACCCAAATCCATGAGTTAGAAAAAGGAAAATGACAATCTGGTAAAGAGCCATTACCAGAAGCAGTCAACCCACAAAGCCTACATAGAATTTCTCACAAAACAATGGGTTATAACTTAACAAAATGAAATGAAGAAAGATGACAGCTGAAAGTCATACCAACCTCAGGATCATCAAAAACAGCATTTATATCATCCAGGTTAACATCTTCGTACTCAAGAAATCCAGCAGGAACATAACTTCTCTTGAACCACTCATCATTCCTGATATCTTCGATTGAAATACGCTGAGGATGCACATGCATGAGAGAGAGACAGAGAGACAAAAAAAATCTAAGTGACACTAGTACCAATTCAACAAAATTAAATCAGTTCGAAGGAAATAAGCAACATATGCAAAGTAGTGGGAGATGAGGCAGGCCCGGAATAACTTGACTTAGAGTACATGATAATGTTCACTTTTGTTCAACATATCATATTAACCATGCAAGGAGAGCTAAAGTGGAAATAAGAAATACTTTTTCCAAGAGAAACATATAATATTATTAAATAAATACATAATAATTGCCTAGAGCTATGAGTCAGGACAATTTAAATAGGATACACATCTTTCCTCTGATATAAAACAACGGAATGTAGAAATATAACACTGAAGCATCAATCAATATTTTTATGAAGCCAGATGACAGTTGTCTTTACAACATGAGTGATGTGACCCTGAACTATCTCCAGAGGCAGTCCCTAAGATAATAATTGATATTAGAAAAAAAATTGATTGGAGCTAGCTTGTTCAGAACTCGCTAATCGTTTGAATCTGGGCTTTGCATCAGTAAAGACCTTTGATATCGCACACAGAAATCGTGAAGGCTTTCCTATATTTAATGATTTATTTTCTATTCAACTTTTTGGAAATATATGTCCACCAATGGTGGTGCTCATGAGTTCATTTGTGCAGTAATCAGCTCTCGTTAGAGCTAGCCAATGCAGGTGCAGAAAGGAGCAGATTGAATACAAACCTTTAATCTGCTTTTTTATATTTTCTGGGTCATATTTTGTGATGGCTTAAGTTTAAACAAGTGCTAGATTTTTTGACAAGTTCGGTATTAAACCTATATATATATATATATATATATATATATATATATATATCAATGTTCTAAAAGGCGCTAGGCAGGAGGCGGGAGGCCGGGGGGCCTAGCGCCTAGGGGGCTTAGGCGAGATTTTTTATTTTAAGCCAATTTTAATATTTTATCTTACATTTATCCAAACAAAACAATAATATAAAGCAAAACAATCTATAATAAATATAATAAAGACATTTGCTTAAAGTTCAAACACATATCCATATTGCTAATGTCAAAGTTCAAACACAAACATACAATTGTTCAAAGTTCAAACATATTTTTAACGTATTAGTTTTATTCATAAACAAGATTGTTATTAAATAATAAAATTTAAAATTTCAAGAATTTAATTCAATATTAAAATTTAAGAAACTAAACATAAATTTAAGAATTATATTGAATTAAACTAAATATTACAAATTTATCATCATTTATATAATTTGAAGTTGATACAAGTTCAAAAAATTACAACTATAGTAAAATTATCAATTTTGACTTGTTATTGTTCACTTCTTGTTGTGCTTTGATATGCTACAACATGTATTATGAATATGGTAAATCATTAGAAAAATAAAAATATCAAGATCTGGTTTGAGTAGTTATTAAAAAAAAAAAACTTCTCCGCTTAGACCCCGCCTAATTTCCTGAAGGGATTTTTTTGCCGCCTTGGGCCTAGGCGGGGCGCCAAGGGGGGGACTAGCGCCTAGGCCCCGCCTAGGCGGACCTAGACGGGGATTTTTAGAACACTGATATATATATATATATATATATATATATATATAAGTTTTAGTATGAATCTATTTTGAAAATTGAATAAGTGTCCTCTTTAAGCTATAAATTGTATAATCTTTCCTGAAGATATATAACCTTTGAAGCTAATATAAAGTATGTTGCATGTGATTTTCTTGCTACCACTTAATTGCAACTACTAAGAGCGCAAAGGCATTCTTTTTCCAATTTCAAAGCACAAACTATGAAATATTAATTATATTATATTTAAGTAGCATTATTAATCTTCATGTTGTACTACTTGGCAAGTCAGATGTCTTGTACCCAGATAAGATCAATAATGGAACTTAGTATCAAAAGGGTAATTATAGTTACATCAGACTTTAAGACTACACACTTTCTTTTCTGCTTTTATTATAAAACCCACTTGATAAAGCTCTAAGACAGGGAAAAATGTTATCTAATGGTTTTTTGTTTTGTAACAATGACAATACTCACATTATCAGGATTGGGATCTAAAATCCGATGAATCAAAGATTTTGCTCCAACTGGAAACCATGATGGGCATGAAAACTCTGCTTTCTCGATCTGGAAAAACAGACGTAAAATAACATGGAGTTCATTATAAATCATTACAATGTACACCACACATTCAGTATACATAGTTAAAGAAGATCTGAAGCATATGCAAACATATATACAGAACATAATGGCCAACAACAGCATCACCAAGAACTATGTGGATAACTGAATCCAAAATGACAAGAATTTGTGATGCAATTGCCAACTCAATGTGAATGAGTGAATCTCCATCGTAGTTGGGTTGTGGTTACTACTGGGCACATGATATTAATTGATGGGGTAAAACTAATATCCCTTAGCTAAAATTAAGAGGGAACTTCAAACACTGGTATTGCAGGAGCAGTGTTTAAAATTTCAACTTCCCCCTTTTATTTTTTAAGAAATACAGTGCTTGATTAGCTTCATGACAAATTCAAAAGTAGTGGGTAAATAAGTTCCAATCAAGAAATTCTTTGCCACGTCCTATTATGGTTTGAAATTAGTAACAGATAATGAGTAGAATCTTTATTCTCATCAGAGAACAACATATAAATTAATAGGCTAGTAAGATACAGAAATTTAAGATCTTCATCTGCATGCAATCACAAGAATGAACACATGTAAATATTCCATGCCTTACTATACAGTGTGGTGAGATCCATTTCATCAAAAGGAAGATATCCTGCCATTAGAACATACAGGATGACCCCACAGGACCAAGCATCCGCTAAAGCACCATCATAACCCTTGTGGCTGAGTACCTTGAGCAAAAAATAAAAATAATTTAGCTCAACACACAGATGAACATTTTCAACCATCCATATTTAAATAGTTGTAATTATTATCTTAGTCCAAGGTGTCCTCATACTTACTTCAGGTGCAACATAATTAGGAGTCCCACAGGTGGTCCGGAGGAGGCTGATCCCCTATGAAAAAAAAAGCACAATAGTAACAACTCATTTGATATGTCCCTTAAACTCTCTTTTTCTTTGTCGATTTTCCTTCTGTGTGTTTATGTATATGTGTTTGTGCATGCCTGTCTTGACAGATAATTCTGATGGTATCAAAATTGATGAAAAATAAAATAAAATTGATTTAATAAAGAATCTTACCTCTCCGGGCAATGCGCTAAGTCCAAAATCTGATATTTTCAGATTTCCTTGGGAATCTAGTAAGAGGTTTTCAGGCTGCAGAGAAATGAAAACAATGGTAAGAAGTTTACAAGGCAGGAAGCATGCAATAATGGTTCACAGGCCAGACAAAAAACCTTCAAATCTCTATGGAAGACTCCTTTACTGTGGCAATAACCCACACCATCAATAAGCTGCTGGAAATATCTTCGAGATTCGGCTTCACTGAGTCGTCCATGATGAACCTGTACACAAGTATCATAGTATCAAACACTGAATGTCAGCAAATAGAACTATGAGCCGCTGATGCATCTAACTTCTAAACTTACTATTTTGTCAAATAATTCACCACCAGTGATGAATTCCAAGATTATATAAATTTTTGTGCGGCTTGCTAGAACCTAAAAAAAAGTCAACGTTAGTAGAAGACCAGTCAGCAATGACAATCGCACCAGGCCTCTTGGAGCCTATGAGTGACTTCAAACATTAAAATCGCCAGCAATTAAAAGCTGTTACTCTAGGTTTTTAGAACATGCCTCATGCAGACGAACAACATTTAGATGTCTAACACGCTTCATTATAGATATCTCCCTCTTAATCTACATATGGAAATAGAAGAGTTAAAAAAAACAATTGAAAAAAGGATAATAAAATGAAGAATAGAGTAAATATTGTGTCTTGGAGTAATATGTTCTGAACATAATCAAATGTAATAGACACAACCAAGTGCCACTGTTTTTTGTGATTTCAAAACTTCTCTCCAGTGTATAATCATATTGTGTTTGTGTTTTTTTAAATATGAATATTGCGTAGGAACCCTAAGTTGGGTGTAAGATTTTCACCTAGGTCAAGAGTCCAATGCCACCATGTTTTGGTAGCCAAATCAGTCAGCATATTCATTATAAAGTTGGGGGCATGTAAGGTGAAGAATTTTTCAAGCTTGGATACAAGATTCACCTAGGTCAAGAGCTCAATGCCACCACAATTTAGGAGCCAAATTAGTCAGCATACTCATTATAACATTTAAATTAGAAGTATCATTCCGTAACTTAATAAATTGAAAGTAACATTGACTGAATCACTGGTACAGTGATAGTAACTTGATGCTCTAGTACCAGTTTCTGTGGAGCAACCTCCAATTCACATCAGACTTCATGAGCTGAGATTGTGCCAACTATCAAGGGTGGATCTGTTAAGGGGGAAGCACAGGCAGTTGTCCCTGCTTGATTTTTTTATTTTTTTTATAGGTATAGGGGCAGGGACAAATATGTAAGTGAATAAATTCAAAAGGGCAGATTAATGAAAGAGTTAAACTTAGAGGGGGCAAAAAAAAATTCATTCATATTCTAAATACAAGTACAAACAACATCTCCGCCTTCGTGGCTTCGCCACTACTTCTTCTACATCTCCATTCTCTGCCACTTCTTCTACATCTTCGCGGCTTTGCCACTAGACCCACTACTTTTTCTACATCTCCATTATGGCACTACCTCTTGCGCATATCAGAGTAATCAAACTTAGAAGGTAACTAAATTAGGGCTTTGATAATTTAAAATTTGTAGTTTATTTGAATTTGTTGTTGGTTGGGAACTTGGGGTTAAACCCAATTTAATTTATTTGATATATTTGTTATATTTTGGACTTAAGAGGTAATTAATTATGGCTTTTTTTGTTTGATAGTTTATTTGAATTTGTTGTGACCTTGTGGGTTGGGACTTCCGGTGAGTACAAATGTTGTTGTTGTTAATATTGGATGAGCATGTAGTTTTAGTGTTCAAATGAAATGATGCAACTATGTCGAGAATTGAATGTGTCAAATTGTTTTATCTAAAGTTATGCCTCTTTCCTTTATGTGAGTTTCAATGAGAGGTGTTCTCTAAAAAGATAAGGATATGACACTAGAATAAAAAATCAAAATTGTACGCATTTTTTCCTACAGTCATACTGGAAAAGGTTGGATCAGTGCTATTTTTTCAAGATTTCTTCCAATACTTATAGTTTTATGAATTTACAAATTTGACTGCTAGTATTAGAACTAGGTGGTTAAATGAAAAATCAATCTTTTTTTTAAATGCACAAGCTACACAACAATAAGCCCCAAAAGAAGCAACGGTAAATCATTACTACTCAGTTTTATCTTTTTTAGGACAAATAAAATAATTATCATAAACAAACCCCACAAAATGGAATAATAAAAAAAATACATTGAGGCTTATTTGAAACGTATAAAAATATACCAAAGCTGGTTTATGCTTTGAAATTAATTCATTTTGGATATAGAAAAAAAATTTGATTTGAGGCTTTAAGCATTTTGGGGAATCATTCAAATTAAACTGTGACAAATAACTGAAGTAAGTTGTATCTAAATATTTTTTATTTAAAATTTATTTTTTAGTTTAGATTATGAATATTTATTGCAATTTTTCTAATTCTTGGATCCGCCCCTGCCAACTATTTAATTAAACGCAAATTGTTACTACTACAATATAAGCTTTTGAAGATTATAGTTCCAAACGGGGTATCAGCCAGAAATCTTTCCCCAACAATTATGGTCCAGCTGAATGCATTCACAAATGCTCACACACAGGCTGGATGTAGGTAATGGGGGCTTTTGTTCCAATTGGAAATCCATGATTTAAGTTTTTACTCCATACACTCTTGATAGTTTTGATCAGAATTAAAAAGCACAAAGATGAGAGAGAAATTACTTACCTGGTCGACCATTTTGTGCTTGAGAATTGTGCTTCGATCGAGAATTTTCATGGCAACACTCTCACCAGTCTCCGTGTTCTGGGCAAACTTCACCTTGGCGAATGTTCCTTCTCCGATCGTCCTTCCCACTTCATACTTCCCTACCTTTCTCACCACCATTTTTCTCTCTTCTTCTTCTACTTCAACTAAAGAGCATAATTAACATTCCTCTTTCCCTATACAATTCTAACAAAAGCAAACAATATTGGGCGTCACGAGCTAGCTTTTGTCCTTTAGCTTTATCCAAACAATATTCCTATATTAAACTAATCAATCTTCTTTACCACTCAATAGACAATTCAACTTAAAATCAGCAAACAATCTTGATTGGTGTGAATTTGAAGAAAGGATGGTAGAATCTAAGATGAACGATATTCAAAATAGGAATCGGGTTAATAATAGGTTTGGTAAAGGAGGGATTAGGTTAATATGCTTGGTAAAGGAGAAAAGAGAAGTAGGTGAAAAATGGAGGTTTTTGTTAGTGGAGACTGACTGACTGACTGACCTCCGAAAACAATGACATTTCGCTTTTCACATCCTCAATCTATATTTCTCTCTCTCTACATATTCTCTGCCTTTTCTTTTTAAACGTTTTAAGACGGCCAGCAGAAATCCGTGGGTGCCATTATAAATTACTTATAATTTAGATCAATAAGTCTATGGGACATTTTTTAGTGATATTTTTAGTGATATTTTTTATTTATTTATTTTTTTTGGTTTTTTTTTGTAGTACCTTTCAAAAAATATAAAGTATTTATTCCAATTGAAATTTTTATAAAAAATAATGTTTTATACAGATTTGGATACATATAAGAAAGCAGAGGTTATGCATGTATCGTATATGCCCGCTTTCAGATATATATCCAAATTACACCTAAAACACTGTTTTTTACAAAAAAATTCAGTTAGAATAAATACTATACATTTTTTGAGAGGTATTAAAAAAAAAATGTCGCTTCAATGTGGCCGTAGAAAGACTCAATTTAAATTTATAATGTACACGTAGACGAAATAGTGGTGATTAATTTTGACGGGATATTTTGAATTTGATAATGTGTAAGACCCCAACTTATTATTAATGAAATTTAATTTTCTCTATTTATTATTTTAAAATAGTAAGGGTTGATGTGATTAATGTGGATAGTTAGGGTAAAATACATAAATATTTCAAAATAAGCAAGTGGTTATAAAATATTCATTGTTGTCGGGGAATATTCGTTTGGTGCGTGGAATATTAAATATGTTAGGGAATATTCGTATTTACAGTGACCGTGTATTAGCCCCATGTGAAAAAAGCGATTGGATGAAGAAAGCGACAAAAATATAAGTGGTTTAAAAATAACAGTAGTAGTTATTACAGATTAATATTGTTAAAATAATTGGTAAAAACATAGAAATACACGATATCGCACCAATTATTGATTCTTACGTGAAGGCACTACTCAATAATGGTTAGAGTAATTCTTATTCAAGATTTTATTGAGTTAATAATTCTTTGCGTTGATATTTTATATTCTTTGTTGTTTGATAATTGTCATTACACAAGATTTTTCATTATCGAAGCAATAATTCATATTATCTCGAATAATATTATTAGATAACATTATTGGCAATGTCTAGAAAGTTACATCTAAGGAGAGGTTTGGTCACCTAATCAAGGCGCCAAGAAGGAGAAATTCTTATTGGAAAGCCCCTCTTTCCTGAACCGCTCGGTTGTCGATATTGTGAGTCTGTAATATTATTTGTGAATAATTAATTATTGATTCATATGATGAGGAAAATATTAATTTTATGTGGATATAGATGGAGAAAATTTTTAATGTGACAATTGTTGAAAATTGAAATTTTATCTTTTTACGATAAAATAATTCATTTAAATATATTATTATATTTTAATAATATAATAATGGTGATATTTTTACAACGAATGTGGGATATATGAGTATACGAGGAGGAAGAGTATTTTTGTTACAATAAATGTTTAAAACATGTTAAACATGTCGGTGGACCCTATTTATTGACTGAAATTTGATTATAGCCTGTAAAATTGCCCGTTTGTGGATTTCGGTCAATTTCTGTTTAGAATTCGGAAAAATTTTCTTCTGCAAAGTTGTAGAGAATTGAATTTCCTATAAAAACTCGCGAGATTCAAATTTTCTGATGAAAGGGCTATTTATTATGAATTATTGAAGTTCCGAAGCTCCGAAATAATTGATTTTTGGAAGTTTAAAATATTTAAAATTAGAAAAACGTTTTTTCATTATGGTGTGTTACACATGTGGGTTGAATGAGCTGAATTCAGTTCTTGGAAGGTTGGCGTAGGAAATTTTATTATAAATAATAATATTATATTAAATTTTCTGCTTTTTGGTGTTCTAAAGATTTTCCTATAAATAAGGTGCTTAGGTTAGAATTGAAAATCACACCGTAAATCAAGTTTTTCTCTCTATATTATCGAGTTTATTCTCGTGAGTATTTTGAGTATACTTTGAGTATTGTTAAGCAGTGCAAGTTCCTTCAAAGACTATATACTCGTATTCCAAATTAAGAAGTACTAATCTTTCGAGGTAAGGGATGTTATTTTCTTCTCAAATGATATTATTTCTTCAATATCATTATCTTTGAAATATTGGTTTGAACTTTTATCAAATTTGGAACTTTTTCATGTCTGGAGTTACTTATTCATGAGTTACTATTCACGAGTTATTATTCATGAGTTACTATTCACGAGTTCTATTCACGAAAGTACTATTAATGAAGCGTGAAGATGTTTTTATGGAATTTCTATCTTTTGGTGTTTGAGTTATTCATTCACGATCACGGCATTATTCACGATACTGGCCACTATTCATAGAAAAATAAAATTTCTTCTTTTTGTCTAAAATATCTATTACGGATACTAGCTTTGATTGTATCCATGTTTTGATCATTCTTGAATTTTACACCACTATGATTATTTTTGAGGTATTTTTGAACATGGATAAAACAAAGTACACGAATCCTTAATCTTTAATCCTTGTCATTTTGTTTCTTTGGATTCGTTTCTTTAAAAATATTTTTCATCATCCTCGATCTTAAATGATGATATTATTGAATATCTTTGGCACTGTAGTGTAAAGATGAATGATTTACGAAGAATATCTTTGGTCAGTAGTGCAAAGATGAGCAGTGTTTAGATGAACATGATTAATCGATGAATATCTTTGGCCAAGAGTGCAAAGATGAATATTTGATTCAGATGTATATTGATTGATGTTACGGGGATAAAAGATGAGCGATGAACTTTTAAATTCATACATAGAAGATAGTAGTTTGCATTCTCTACTTAACTCTTCTAATGAATTATTATTTCATTGCGAATATTGATTTAAAATTTGTTGTCTATTGTATTCTATTAGATTTTTCCTTGTTGAAGACTAACGGTAATTTGTTGTATATTATCTTAGTCATAATATTCTTTATTGGGCTAGTTGAGCTCACCCTTTTCCTTTTTGTTCAATTTTTCTTCTCGTGGAGGCGAGAATATAAGCGAGTACTAGTCTGGGTATGGAATGAAGGTTTTAGAAATGATTGTTTAGTAGTCCTCACCATTTTATAAAATAATGTATCAATAAATGTGATGAGGATTTATTTGAGTATAGATATTGTACAGAAGATAATATTTGTATTCAAACTCACGCTTTCTTGTTGTAATAATAAAGTTGTAGTTGTTTCGTACCATGTATTGACAACTCGAATAGGTGATGTATACCTATTTTGGGGCGCCATGAGTTGGTATCGAGCTTAGGGATATGATCTCTGGCGGAGATCGGGGAATAGAACTAGGAGGAGAGGCGAGTAAATCCTTCGCTAAAGTGTGTCCTACCTAAGCTTATTTTTTAGTTGGTCGGTATATAGGGATATTATGTGATATATTGATTTCTTAATTAACCCTTGTTTTATATAAAGATTTGAGAATGTCGAATGAGAATATTAACAATGGAAATGAGAGGCGTGGAGACGCCTGTACTCACCAACGAGGAGAGCGTGTAACATATCTTTGCAATGTTCCTCCGTGAACAACACCACCGAAAGCGAGATGATGAACGAGGGATGTTTAGAAGCTTTTTGCGATTCATGCAAAATCGCAGACGAGGAGACTCGTGTTCAAAATACTGAGGAGGAAATGATAGCAATTCACGGGTTGTCACAAACCAAGCGATTCAAAGAGTTGGGACCACCGAATTTAAGGAAAGCGAGATCCGATCATGGCGGAAACATGGGTCAAACAAATTACCAAGATATTCGATGTCTTGGGATGCACGGAGGAACAGAAGGTTCCATTCGCCACCTTTATGTTAAAAGTGGCGAGGCAATCTCTTTGGTGGGAGTGCGTGAAGCGTACACTCATCCACCGTAGCACTTAGCATGTCTTGGGAAATGTTTCAGAACTATTTAATGACAAATACTTTCACGAAAGTGTTCGTTATATGAAGGAAGTGGAGTTTATTAGATCGAGTAAAACAACACGACGGTGTCTCAAAGACGAGGCAAAGTTTGCGAGTTATCCGAGTTTTGCACCTCATTTGGTGGAGAATGAGGAACGATGACGCGGATGTTTCTTAGAGGTTTGAAACGGCAGATACGTCAAGATCTCATTTCTCATAAATTTCTCTCTATTCAGATGTTGTAAATGAGGCTCAATTATTAGAGCGAGATAACTTAGTACGGATGTTGAGGACCACAACCGAGGATCGTGTAGAGATAGCGATCAATGAATAATGATAACCGGCAGAGAAAGAAACAGACGGACAAAATGGTAACCACTCGGTGGTAATCATGGCCATGAAAAATGAAGAAGCGAGTTAGGAGGAGATTTTAAAAAGAGGAGATTTAACAACGATTATATGAAGACGATAAAGTCAAGCAAAGAATCGGGTTCTAAGGAGGAGAAACGACCACCGGTCATATGCTATAAATGCGGAAAGAGGACATATCGATTCAAACCGCCAACAGCAGTTCAAGGTATGCTATAATTGTGGAAAGGAAGGACATATCGCTTCGAGATCATACAAGATGGTAAAACCTAGTTCAATGGGGACGGTGACTCAAAAGATCGTCCGAGAAAAGTCAAAGTCAACGATTCCGGAAGAGCGTTTGTTGTGATTGGTCAAAATGCGAGGAACCCAAACGAGGTGATCACGGGTAAGCTATTTATAAATTCTTGCGAAGTTTATACCTTACTTGATCTGGGTGCTACCCATTCATTTATCTCTCCGCTTGTGCTCAACGTTTAAACTTGACTCGGAGAAATTAGACTTTGACCTATCTGTGGAAACTCCGTTGGGAGAAACTTTCATCACATCCATTTGTTTATAAATCTTGTTTGATTCAAGTTGGCACCATTACCTTACCATTGACCTTATCTCTTTAAAGATACTTGCTTTTGATGTGATTTTAGGGATTGATTGGTTAACTACTCATCATGCCAAAATTGATTGTTTTCGTAAGGTTGTTAGTTTTCATATTCCTAACCAACTGTGTATGCGAATTCAAGCAACTAAACCATTAAAATCAATCATCGTCATATCTAATCATAAAGCTATTCGTTTATTGAAAAACGGATGTCAAGCTTTCTTAGCCCATGTTATGGATTTGAATAAAGACACGCCAAATTTGAATAATATTCTGTGTTTATTGACTTTCCGACGTATTTCTAGAAGAACTTCCGGTCTACCGCCGTAACGTGAAGTTGAATTCTTTATTGATCTTGAACTTGGTACAAAGCCCATTTCTAAAACCCCATATCGAATGGCTCCTATTGAACTTCAGGAGTTAAAGGTCCAACTACGAGAATTGTTGGACATCGGTTTCATTAAATCTAGTACATCTCCTTGGGGTGCTCTGTTTTATTTGTAAAGAAGAAAGACGGGAGTATGCCACTTTGTATTGACTATCGGGGAATTGAACCATGTCACCATCAAGAATAGGTATCCTCTACCTCGTATTGATGACTTGTTTGACCGATTGCAAAGGCACAATTCTTTTCAAAATCAATCTTAGATTCGGATATCATCAATTTGAAGATTAGAATCGAGGATATTCCAAAGACCGCCTGAGAACTCCTCGGTATGGGCATTATGAATTCTTAGTCATGTCTTTCGGACTAACTAATGCTCCTGCGGCTTTCATGGATATGATGAACAAAGTATTCAAGGAATATTTGGATCGATTCGTTGTTGTCTTTATTGATGACATCCTTATATATTCCAAAAGTCGTGAAGATCATGAGCACCATTTGAATTTGGTACTCCAAAGGCTTCGTGAAAACAAACTATATGCCAAATTGAAGAAATGCGAGTTCGGCTTGAGGAAGTAGCATTCCTTGGGCACGTGGTGTCGAAAACATGGAGTATCTGTTGATCCGCCAAGATTGAAGCAATACAAAGTTGGGAGCAATGAAAGTCGGTGATCAAGTCACGTAGCTTTTTGGGCTTAATTTGGTTATTATTGGAGATTCGTGGAAGGGTTTTCTCGAATCGCTACTCCATTAACTTCGCCTAACTCGGAAGGATACAAAATTCGTTTGGAGTGAAGAATGCGAGAAGAGTTTCCAAGAGCTTAAGAGGAGACTTATTTTAAGACACTGTTTCTAACAATACCATCTGGTTCGGATGGATTTGTTATCTACAGCGATGCTTCAGGCAAAGGGTTAGGATGTGTTCTCATGCAACGTGGGAAAGTCATAGCCTATGCCTCGCGACAACTTAAAGAGTATGAGAGGAATTATCCTACTCATGATCTAGAGTTGGCAGCAATCGTTTTCGCGCTAAAGATATGGAGGCACTATCTATATGGGGAGAAAGTGGAGATATATTCGCACCATAAAATCCTTAAATATTTCTTCACTCAAAAAGAACTCAACATGCGGCAGCGACGTTGGCTCGAGCTATTGAAAGACTACGACCACACTATTCAATACCATCTTGGAAAAACGAACGTGGTAGCTGACGCGTTGAGTAGAAGATCATATGCGGGAACGAGTCCGATGATGTCAAGTATACGCATAGAGCCAACTTTAATAGAAAAGTTAAGGTTGCTCAAGCCACGAATTCGAGGGTGATGCGTATGAAGAAGAAAGTACAAGAAGGAGCTATTAAGCGAGAATTGATGAAGAAGGAATACTTGAGTCCACTCTAGACTTTGTGTTCCTAACGACTCTAATTTGAAGTACAAGATTATGATGGAGGCACACAATACACCATTTGCAATCCATCACGGAAGTACTAAAATGTATCGTGATCTTGACATACATTTTGGTGGAACAATATGAAGAGAGAGATTGCAAAGTTTATCTCAATGTGTTTAACTTGTCAACGTGTAAAGGTGGAACATCGGTACCTAAGGGTCCGTTGCAACCACTTGAGATTAGAAATGGAAGTGGGAACACATTACCATGGATTTCGTTACGGGTCTTCCTACGGTTTCTCAAGGCATCAATCTTTATTTGGGTTATTGTTAATAGATTAACCAAGTTCCGCTCATTTCTTGCCGATACGGAGACTTATTCCTTGAACGTCTTGCTAGTATGTACGTGAATGAGATTGTGAGGTTGCATGGCATGCCAAGTATCCATAGTTTCGGATCGTGACCCAAGATTCACTTCAAGATTTTGGGTTAGCTTGCAAAAAGCTACGACGCGCGGATTTGTGATTTAGTTGAAGCATACCATCCTCAAGCGGACGGACAATCGAAAGGACTATTCAAACTCTTGAAGATTTATTAAGACTCGTGTGTCCTAGACTTCAAGGGTAGTTGGGATAAGTATTTACCATTGGTGGAATTCTCCTACAACAACAGCTTATCGTGCAAGTATATAGGTGTGGCTCCATTTGAAGCATTATATGGACGAAAGTGTCGCTCTCCAATATGTTGGGATGAGGTGGGTGAAGCAACATTGTTGGGACCCGAAAGTTAAACGTATGATATACTCACCGAAAAGATTCAAATGATTCAACAACGATACAAAAGCAGCATAAGATCGACAAAAGAGTTATGCGGATCTTCATCGAAAGGACGTGGAATTTAGTGTAGGGAATCATGTATTGTTGCGAGTTGCTCCATGGAAGGGAGTTACAAGATTTGGAAAGAGAGGAAAGCTCAATCCACGATTTATTGGTCCATTTCAAATTCTTGACCGAGTAGGAAATGTAGCCTATAGACTTGCGTTACCTCCAAGTATGTCTCATGTTCATAATGTGTTTCACATATCTGTACTTCGTAAAAATGTGAAAGACCCAAACCATGTTATAGAATTAGAACCGGACGAAATAGCCGAAGACTTAACGTATGAGGAGGTACCTGTCAAGATCTTGGCTAGGAAGGAGCATGTCCTACGCGCAAAGGTCATACCACAAGTTAAAGTTTTGTGGAGGAATCATGCTTATAGAGAAATGACACTGGGAATTGAAAGCGGAAATGAAAGCGAGGTATCCTCACTTTTCGAAACACCAGTACGTCACGTCAATTTCGAGGACGAAATTTCATAAGGAGGGAGGTTGTAAGACCCCAACTTATTATTAATGAAATTTAATTTTCTCTATTTATTATTTTGAAATAGTAAGGGTTGATGTGATTAATGTGGATAGTTAGGGTAAAATACGCAAATATTTCAAAATAAGCAAGTGGTTATAAAATATTCATTGTTGTCGGGGAATATTCGTTTGGTCGTGGAATATTAGATCTTTGTTGGGAATATTAAATACGACACGTTGCTTGAGTAAAATGTGTGGGCCCCATGCGGAAAGCGATTGGATGAAGAAAACGACAAATATAAGTGGTTTAAAAATAACGGCGTAGTTGTTATCGTTATCTTGTTAAAATACCCTTGGTTAAAACACAAGTAGCATACCGGTATTGCACCAATTATTGATTCTTACGAAGAAGGCACTACTCAATAATGGTTACTGATAATTCTTTATTCGATAGATTTTATTGAGTTAATAATTGTTTGCGTTGATATTTTATATTCTTTGTTGTTTCAATAATTGTCATTACAAGTATTTTTCATTATCGAAGAAATAATTCATATTATCCGAATAATATTATTAGATAACATTATTGGCAATGTCTAGAAAGTTCATCTAAGGAGAGGTTTGGTCACCTAATTCAAGGCGCCAAGATGAGAGAAATTCTTATTGGAAAGCCCCTCTTTCCTGGGCCGCTGGTTGTCAATATTGTGAGTCTCAGTAACATTATTTGTGAATAATTAATTATTGATTCATATGATGAGGAAAATATTAATTTTATGTAGATATAGATGGAGAAAATTTTTAATGTGACAATTGTTGAAAATTGAAATTTTATCTTTTTTCGATAAAATAATTCATTTAAATATATTATTATATTTTAATAATATAATAATGGTGATATTTTTACAACGAATGTGGGATATATGAGTATACGAGGAGGAAGAGTATTTTTGTTGCAATAAATGTTTAAAACATGTTAAAAACATCGGTGGACCCTATTTATCGATGAAATTTGATTATAGCTTTGTAAAATTGCCGTTTGTGGATTTCGGTCAATTTCATTTGGAATTCGGAAAAACTTTCTTCTGCAAAGTTGTAGAGAATTGAATTTCCTATAAAAACTCATGAGATTCGAATTTTCTGATGAAAGGGCTATTTATTATGAATTATTGAAGTTCAAGCTCAAAATAATTGATTTTTGGAAGTTTAAAATATTTAAAATTAGAAAAACGTTTTTTCATTATTATGGTGTATTACACATGTGGGTTGAATGAGCTGAATTCAGTTCTTGGAAGGTTGGCGAGGAAATTTTATTATAAATAATAATATTATATTAAATTTTTCGCTTTGGTGTTTTTAAGCATTTTCCTATAAATAGGGTGCTTAGGTTAGAATTGAAAATCACACCGTAAATCAAGTTTTTCTCTCTATATTATCGAGCGTATTCTTGTGAGTATTTTGAGTATACTTTGAGTATACTTTGAGTATTGTTAAGCGGTGCAAGTTCCCTTCAAAGACTATAATTTAGATTCCATTTAAGTCTTAATCTTTCGAGGTAAGGGATGTTATTTTCTTCTCAAATGATATTATTTCTTCAATATCATTATGCTGAAATATTGGTTGGAACTTTTTATCAAATTTGGAACTTTTTCATGTCGGGGTTACTATTCATGAGTTACTATTCACGAGTTATTATTCATGAGTTACTATTCACGAGTTACTATTCACGAGTACTATTCATGAAGCGTGAAGATGTTTTTTGTGGAATTTCTATCTTTTGGTGTCGGAGTTACTATTCACGTATACGGCACTATTCACGTATACGGCACTATTCACCGAAAAATAAAATTTCTTCTTTTGTCCAAAATATCTATTCTGGATACTAGCTTTGATTGTATCCATGTTTTGATCATTCTTGAATTTTACACCACTATGATTATTTTTGAGGTATTTTTGAACATGGATAAAACAAAGTACGAATCCTTAATCCTTAATCCTTGTCATTTTGTTTCACTGGATTCGTTTCTTTAAAAATATTTTTCATCATCCTCAGTCTTAAATGATGATATTATTGAATATCTTTGGCCTGTAGTGCAAAGATGAATGATTTCTGAAGAATATCTTTGGTAGTAGTGCAAAGATGAGCGGTGTTTAGATGAACATGACTAATGATGAATATCTTTGGCCTGTAGTGCAAAGATGAATATTTGATTCGGATGTATATTGATTGATGTTACAGGATAAAAGATGAGCGATGAACTTTTAAATTCATACATAGAAGATAGTAGTTTGCATTCTCTACTTAACTCTTCTAATGAATTATTATTTCACGCGAATATTGATTTAAAATTTGTTGTCTATTGTATTCTATTAGATTTTTCCCTGTTGAAGACTAACGGTAATTTGTTGTATATTATCTTAGTCATAATATTCTTTACTGGGCTAGTTGAGCTCACCCTTTTCCTTTTTGTTCCATTTTTCTTCTCAGGAGGCGAGAATATAGCGAGTATGAGTCGGGGTATGGAATGAAGGTTTTAGAAAGGATTGTTTAGTAGTCCTTACCATTTTTGTAAAATAATGTATCAATAAATGTGATGAGGATTTATTTGAGTATAGATATTGTCTAGAAGATAATATTTGTATTCAAACTCACAGTTTTACTGTTGTAATAATAAAGTTGTAGTTGTTTCTGTACCATGTATTGACAACTCAGAATAGGTGATGTATACCTATTTTGGGGGCGTCACATAATGTATTATTATTATTATTATTATTATTATTATTATTATTATTATTTAAAAATTCTCATTATAGTGAAAAATTATAAACATAAATAAGATCATTTTTTCACACATAATTAAAATATACTTATATTGTAGGTGAAAATATTATAGTATTAGTAACTAATCAATACCAAAATATAATAGAGTAAATATCCGATTATTTTAGTTGGTCTTAAGTCAACTCAATAGTCCAAAAACTTTTTATTTTCCTATCTTCTTGATTATAATTTTTAGTATTTCCAAATTGGCTCAAAGCTCGATATATCATTTGTCATTAAAAATCTTAAGAGTGTTATAAAAGATTACTAAAAATTAAGAACAAATGATTATAAAAGATTACTAAAAATTAAGAGCAAATGATTAGAGAAAAGAGAGTATACTCATAATATTTTCTATCATCACTTATCCTTTTGACAATACAACTATTTATAGTTAGGTACATCAACATCAATATTTGGAGGTTTCAAAACTCAAAGATCATGAGTTTCAAACCTTAAAGGATAGAAGAGTTACAAAGCTCAAAGGTAATTACAATAAAGAGGGGTTGGAATGTATCTAGACATGAGTAAGAATGTATCTAGACATCCACACACAATATATAATTTTATAACACTCCCCCTTGGATGTCTATTATATAGTCATACGCATTGAAAGCTATCTCATTAAAAATCTTACCAGGAAAAAACCCAATGGGAAAAAACCTTGGTTAAGGGAAAAAGAGTGCAGCGCGTATTAGCTCCCCCTCATGAATGTATCTTTAAGTCCTTCAGCTGTCGCATTCCATTATTGTAATGCAATCCTTCAAACATCAGTAGTTGGTAATGCTATCTTTGAACAAATCATGAGATTATCTTTTGATCGAATTTCTTTGAACATCAATGTTACCACACTTTTCAAGGTCATATGTGAAAAGAATTTCGATTGAGATGTGCTTTGTTTCTATCTCCTTTGATGTATCCTCTTTTTAATTGAGCTATACATGCAACATTGTCTTCATACAGAATGGATGGAGTTCTTTTGTAGCAATTTTCTAAGAATATGACTCGTTAAAAACCTTACCAAATAAAAACCCAGTAGGAAAAAAAATTGGTGAAGGAAAAGAGTACTACAATATTCTTGTATAACTTCTAGTGCCTTGGGATTGCCTCAATCAGCACATATCCTTTTTTACTCCCCTTCATAAGTACATCATTAAGTTGAAGTATGCCAATATTGTGCACCATCTTCTTCAAAATTATAGTTGGTAATGACTTAATGAATATATCAACCAAATTATCACGTGATCAATATTGCCATTCTTCTGGGGCTCATGTGTATAAAATAATTTTGGTGCAATATGCTTGGTTCTATCACCATTTGGATTAAATAATCCCAAATCAATAGTCTCACGAAGATAACGTAAAATATGTTTAATTTCATTACAATATCTTCGAGTTGGTGCATAACTATACATTGCTAGTAAGTTAACTGCAAATGTTATATCAGGTCTTGTCAAATTTGCAAGATACATCAAAGTACCAATTACATTAAGATATAGTACTTCAGCACCAAAACACCAATTTCACAAAGATATGGTACTTCAAGACCAAAAGTTTATTAATCATTTTCTTGTGGTCAAAACGGATATTTCTTGATATCAAGTGAGCAACCCATCATTGGAGTACTCAAAGGATTAACATTATCCATGTAAAGTTACTTCAGGACTTTTTCTGTGTATGTTGATTGATGAATAAGAATTTCATAGTTCAATTTGTAGGCCAAGGCAAAAATTTGGCTTACCAATATCTTTCATCTTAAATTAGTTGTTTTTTTCGACTCTTCTGGAGCAAGATCTTTCATCAATAAATACAATAATAATAACAAATCCAGATTATGATCCTTTGATAAAAATGCATGCACAAATTGGATTATTCTCAAACCCTTCTTTCAAAAGATATCCACTTAGGCGATTATACCACAATATGCATCTGGATTGCTTTAACCTATATAAAGATCTTTGTAGCTTAATAGAATACATATTTCGAGATTTAGAATTATATGCTTAAGGCATTTTGTATTCATATAATTATATAATGATCCATACAGATATGATGTAACAACATCCATTAATTTCTCTTTCTACCAAGCTAATTAAAAATTTGAATGTAATTGTGTCCATTACAGGAGCATATGTTTCTTCATAATTAATACCATGTCTCTACGAAGAAACCTTGTGCTACAAGTTGCGCTTTGTACCATATAATTTCATTTTTCTTATTTCGTACAAATACCCATTTGTATTCATCAGGCATCACACCTTAGGTGTTCGGACTACAGGTCCAAAAACTTCATGTTTACTTTGTGAATTTAGTTCTACTTGAATCGCCTCTTTCCACATTGGCCAAACATTTTTACGTTGAACATTCATCAACAATTTGTGGTTCATATTCATGATCATTACTTCTGGTAATATCAAGAACAACTTTATATAAAAATATGTTGTCGACAACAATTTTATTTCTATCCAATATATCTATCTCCTGTATATACATAATGTATCGAGATCTCGTTATTTTCAGGTACCTGATCCTCTTCAAGGGATAACTCATCCTCTTCAGGGAATAACTCTTCAAGATTTTTATTTATAGGAGATTTTTGTTCATAAGTTTTGGATAGATTGATAAATTTTGTAGCTTGTTTCATGGGTATAGCCTCTTTATAGGCCGCAACTTGTTTTTCTTGTACTTTCTTCTTCTGGGAAATACTATCTTTAACACCGATCATTCTTTCATGTTTCAGGTGTGACTTTGATTCACTTTTTTCAGTCAGATTAATCGATTGTCCTCTGAGGACTTCAATCCCTGCTAGAGTATTAGCAGCTAGAATGTGAGATATCACTATTTTTGTATTATCAGTGAATACTTCTGGTAATTGATTTACAATTCATTGCAAATGAATAATCGTTTGAACTTCTAGTTCATATTGATTTGTATAAGGATCAAGATTAAATAACGTTGAAATATTTTAATTAATCTCCCTTCGTGCTTCAGGCAATGATCTCACGTCGTGCTTCAGGCAACGACTTTTCTCCCCTTAATGGTGGGAAGACTATTAAAATAACAATCCTCAAAATATACCTTAAAAATATCACTCTGAATTCTTTCTTAGAAAGATGAACACTAAATAACAATAATTAAATTTGATAGTTTGGTAATTAATTTACTTTGATATAATCAATAGGTAAATGAATCTTCTGGTTCTTTAAGGGATGTTCATGGGAGTTTTCAATAATTCAACGCACCATTATTGATCCTGGATGATCATGTCAAATCATAAAAATATTTGGATCCGAACACTTCTAGTGTATTGTACACTTCTGGTGTATTACAACATTTGTTTCAACTATTCTTATTTTAATATAATATAACCCAGAAGAGAAAATAGACAATTTTTCTATTATGAGCTTCTGGCATGATACTATTGAAATAATATAAAGAAATTCTTCACTGCCTTCGTTATTGATTTCAATATAATAACCATTATAACGTATATCCTTAAAGCTAAACAAATTTTTATTTGCCTCAGAAGAATATAAAGAATCATCAATACAAAGTTTTGTATTATTTGACAACATTATAATCTCTCTTCCAGAGACTTTAATTAAGTTTGATGAATAATCACTCTTCAAGAGTCTTCAATTATGTTTGATGAATAATCGCTCTTTTAGAGTCTTTAATTAAGTTTGATGAGCTTCTGGCACATACAACTATATATATGCAAAACATAAATTTAACTTTATTACTTAAACCATAAATAAAACATATAATAAAATACTTATTATAATGGCATAATATAATGAAATAAAAATAATTAATTGGTATAAACATTTCTATCAACATATCATCAAAGAAATCATATATATCAAAATTAGTTATATCCACTCCATTTGAAAAGTCAAAATAATTCATGGGATCTTCAGGATCATTATGATCAATAAAGTTTATTTCAATTTCATTTCTTTTCTTTTATGGAGTTTTGGTACAAATCTACCAAATGTTTAGGAGTACGACGGGTACATTCCCCTTTCTATATTGATTATTTTTTTTCACTCCCACGACCACAACCACAACCATAATTTCCTCTATGTTTATCAAATGAGGTTTCATTCACTTCAGGGAATGGAGTAGAACCAATCGGGCGAGATTGTTGGTTTTTCAACAAAAACTCATTATTTGTTCAATCACTAGAAGAAATGATATCACTTCTAGGAATATAATTTCATTTATCGCTTCAGGAAATATTTTTGAACTAACGATGTGACACCCCCAAATTTAGGTACTTCGATTCCACGGGATTTGGTGTTCACTGTACAAATATCATCTATCTATCTACCCATAATAAATGCAAACCATGCAATAGATAGAAATAAAATCTTCCCTTTATAGGGTTACAACATCTGAATCATAAACATAATCCCAAGTTAAACTAACCTTAAACATCTATGCGGAAATATAAATAATAAGTCTTAAACAACATCATTAACTCAAGTCTAACATAAATACATCATCAAATAAAATAACAAGTCTTCATCATTTGCTAACTTTGCCCTTGCCTTTACTAGTGGAAGGTTCATCGGTTCTTTCGCTCTTAACTGCAATGTTATTATTAAGCAAGAGTGAGCACTATTGCCCACAAGAATAACAATGAAATAACAGTATAATAACATGCGAGTAAATCAAAGACATCTGAGTAAAAGCTCAACTTTTGAATCAAGAATGAATAACAAGAATCAAAAGAATTCTGAGGGTCATAAGACCTTGAACTATGTCCTAGGTTATCAAGGGTTATACTTGAAACCTTTAATGATCGTAAGATTATGGACCTTTCTACTGCACTTCTTGGGGGATCAAACCCTTAGTACCATCACGTGCACAATATCTTAACGTTAACGCATAAGTAAATCCCTTTGCAGGGTTGTTCATCTCAGTTTGACATTCGAGTTCGCACCAAAGGAAGTTTGGTTTGGATAATTCATCAAGGGTTCTGAAATTTAGAACGCTCATCAACTATGGACTAGTCGAATCAATAAGGGTTCGCTAGTCTAATAAGATTCAATAATAATGATATTCAAATTGAATAATAATCTCAAGAAGTATACAATAGGACAATTATTGTATAACTGAATCATGCTTTGAAAAGATAATCAATCTTTAATATAACATTTGAACATGAATAATAGTAATGATAATTTACTCGAGGTAATTAATAAACTTGAACAATAATGACAAGTAGGGTTAGAAAACTTGCCTCATGCGTAGATTACACTTTAACTAAGCATGTTCTTTAAATTTAATCCTACATACCATTCACATTCACGATACCAGTTAATTATAACTTAACTAATCATCAAAACTCATTCTCTTTGTCTAATTTGATTATTAACTATACTTAGTCAAATTATCACATTTACTGTCACATAATATCACTTCATGAATAATAATTTAAATATGTAATCAATAATTCAATCGACATGTAATTATGTTATTTACATGCTAAGTATCTATTTTAACATCTCATTATACTTATAACATAATTTTATGTTCATTACATTAAGTTCACATCACATTCATGGACTTTAACACTTTAAAATTTTCGTTTACGAACTTTACGGAGAGTGGTATTCATATTTCACTTTTATACTTAAGGCTTTATTTGCGGTGCCATGGGTATTTCTTTGCTTGAGACTAGGCTTGCATGCGATATAAAAACCGTAAGCTGCTACGTAATTCGCGAAAATTGTAGAACACAACCCAAAAACTCTAATTAAATTACTACTACACGAAATTAATCATATACACATGTTATAATTCATGCATAAACATAACCCAATATTTATAGAATGGTTTTAACCCATTAAAACACATAATCACAGAGTTAAAATCTATAATTTCTCTGACTTTGATGTTCTTAAAGGTTTTGAAAATAAAACATGAAAATTAACACTACGGATTCGTTATAACACCGAATCCGTTCGTTTAAAGTTTGGTCTCTTCGTATCAACATGTATAATAATATACGAGTGTAAAATTTAGGGATAATATACAGTCAACGCATTAATTACCACTTATAGGGCCATAAGGCCAAAATCCTTACTCTGTAATTTTGAAATAACAAGTCATCGTATAACGACATGTTTTATGATACTGATGATATGGTCTACATAATAAACATGTTATACTACTCGAATTATTACACATATTCTTATAAAAATCATCATTTCCCAATTCACAGAGACTTACAGAATATATGAAATCCATTTTTATAAAAACTAAATGACGTAACTTTAAAATTTGGGAAGAAGGGATTACCCTTGAATACTCTGCTTAGATTACACAGGGTGACAACAATTCCCAATTTCTCACACTTCTTCTCCTTTAATCACAGTATTCACAATCTCTCTCAAAGTTCTCAAACTCTCTCTCTCTCTCTGTGATAATTCTCTAGACTTAGCAATAATGGAATGAATGAAGAAGTCGTCGCATATAATAATTAAACTGACGCACATAATGGTCAGTTAACCCAATAATGGGTAACTGCTTCCAACCACTACTAGGGCCTTGTTTGGCAACCTTTAATTAGTTCAAAGTCATTTAATTTAATAAAGCTTTATCATATAGTTTAATTCATGTCACACCCAATTCAAATATCTTATTTAAATTAATTAAATAACATATAATAATCTATCATAAATTCACATAATCATATAATTAATTTTCTCATTAATTAATTATATCAATATTAAATCTCTAATTAATTATTAAAATAACATTAGGCTTATTAATTATTTCTTTTAATACAATAAGCTCACATTATCACATACTTGAATAATAATTATTCTCTACATTAATTTAATAATTGTAACACATATAATTTAATTAATCTACTGCATCAATTAATTATTTAATCTAATAATTTAAATCATCAAAAAATATTTATTTAATTCAATAAATATTAAAATTAATTTACAAAATCTCGTTCGTTACATCTTTCCCCCCCTTAAAAGGATTCTATCCTCAGAATCACGACTCAATAATTTCGACCCGTTACATTCTCCCCCCTTACAAAGATTCTATCCCCATAATCGCTTACACATAATTAAGTAAATAAATGAGGGTAATTCTTCAACATATTCTCTT
This sequence comes from Panax quinquefolius, assembly GCA_020205615.1. Lineage (NCBI taxonomy): Eukaryota > Viridiplantae > Streptophyta > Magnoliopsida > Apiales > Araliaceae > Panax > Panax quinquefolius. The sequence continues at coordinate 15,662,952 of CM035170.1, read as the reverse complement.
CAAGTTCCCACGTAGCTTCTTCAGCGTTGTGGTTCCTCCAAATTATCTTAACAGAAGGTATAACTTTATTTCTGAGAACTTGTTCTTTTCGGTTGACAATTTGGACAAGAATTTCTTCGTAAGATAAGTCTTTCTCAAAATGCAGGGGTTCGTATTCAAATACATGCTTGTAATCGGCTTTGTATGGTCGTAATACAGAAACATGGAAGACGTTGTGGACATTCTCGAGTGCCGGAGGTAAGGCTACCTCGTACGCAACTTCTCTGATTCTTCTCAGTACTTCAAATGTTCCAATGAATCTTGGGCTGAATTTCTCTTTCTTTCCAAACCTGATCTTTCCCTTCCAGGGAGAGACCTTTAAGAACACATAACTACCCGCCTCAAACTCAATATTTTTACTATGTGGATCAACGTATCTCTTCTATCTATCTTGAGCTGCTACCAGTTGTGCTCGGATCACTTTGACTATTTCTGCCGTCTGCTGTACCAATTTTGGCCCTAGCAATTGTCTTTCACCAACTTCATCCCAGTAAAGCGGAGTTCTGCACTTTCTGCCATATAACGATTCGTAAGGCGACATGCCAATACTAGCGTGGTAACTGTTGTTGTAGCCGAACTCTACTAACGGTAGGTGATCATCCCAATTTCCTTTGAAGTCCATCACACAGGCTCTTAGCATATCTTCTAACGTTTGAATTATTCGTTCGCTTTGTCCGTCTATTTGAGGGTGATAAGCTGTACTCATTCGTAATTGCATACCCATACATTCCTGAAGATGTTTCCAGAAATTTGATGTGAAGCGCGGATCCCTATCTGAAACAATTGATACCGGAACTCCGTGCCTCGAAACAATCTCTTTTATGTATAGCCTCGCTAACTAATCTAGGTTGAATCTTATTTTAATCGGAAGGAAGTGTGCAGATTTTGTCGATTCAATAACGATAACCCATCTTCGCGTCGTAGCCTTTCTGAGTCGTCGGAAGGCCAACCACGAAGTCCATTGTAATATGTTCCCATTTCCATTCTGGGATTTCTAATGATTGTAGCAACCCACTTGGTCTTTGATGTTCTGCTTTCACTTTCTGACAGGTAAGACACTTGGCAACACATTCTGCAACATCTCATTTTAAATTTGGCCACCAAAAATGTTGTCAAAGATCTTGGTACATTTTGGTACTACCAGGGTGAATCGAATATCGTGAACTATGAGCCTCGCTCAAAATATCTTCCTTAATCTCTTGTACTGGCGGTACCCAAATTCTACTCTCAAATCTCAGTATTCCTTCCTTATCCATCTTAAATCTCGGTTCAGTTCCCTCAGGTATCTTCTTTGTCACCTTTTTGCATTCATCATCCTGAAGTTAAGCCTCCTTTACTTTATCTAGTAGAGTTATACCAGATTGCATCTGAAATAGCTACTCATCAATCTCTATTGGATACTTCACTTCCAACTCTAGTTTCTCAATTTCTGCAATTAGCTCTTCTTGAGCAGTCAACATCATCAATTTCTCACGACCCTTTCTACTTAAGGCGTCGGCAACCACATTTGCTTTACCCGGATGGTATAAAATCTCACAGTCGTAATCCTTAATTAATTCCAACCATCTTCTTTGACGCATATTCAAATCCTTCTACGTGAAAATATATTTCAGACTTTTGTGGTCCGTATATATTTCACACTTCTCCCCGTAGAGATAGTGCCTCCAAATTTTAAAGCAAAAACAAGCTGCATTAACTCCAAATCATGGGTGGGTATCCCTTCTCGTAATCCTTCAATCGTCGTGATGCATGTGAATGACTCTGCTGCTTTTGCATAAGCACACAGCCAAGTCCTTTATGCGATGCATCGCTAAAAACAACAAAATTTCCTGTATCATCTGGAAGGGATAACACAGGTGCCGTACTCAATCTCTTCTTTAATTCTTGAAAGCTCTCCTCACATTTCTCCGTCCAAACAAATTTCACAGCTTTACGAGTTAAATTTGTTAACGGAGTTGCGATCTTAGAAAAGTCTTGTATGAATCTTCTATAATATCCTGCTAATCCAAGAAAAATTCTTACTTCTGACAGCGTTTTCGGCTGATCCCAGTTAATCACGGCTTCTACTTTAGATGGATCTATCGAGATTCCATTTTTATCGATCACGTTATGAAGAAATTGTACTCGCTCGATCCAGAATTTGCATTTCGAAAATTTAGCGTACAACTTCTCCCTTCTCAATACTTCCAATGTTAACCTCAAATGTTCTTCGTGTTCTTCTTTGGTTTTGGAATATACCAAAATATTGTCTATGAATACCACCACGAATTTGTCCAAAAACGGCTTGAACACACCATTCATTAGTCCCATAAATGCTGCAGGAGCATTCGTAAGACCAAATGACATTACTAAAATTCAGAGTGACCATAGCAGCGTTACGAGCAGCTGTCTTGGTGACATCCTCCGCCTCACCTTCAGTTGATGATACCCGTTCCTCAAGTCTATCTTGGAAAAGTATCTTGCTCCTTTCAATTAATCAAACAAGTCGTCGATCCTTGGTAATGAATACCTGTTCTTAATCGTGACCTTATTCAGTTCTCTGTAGTCAATGCAGAGCCGCATCGATCCGTCCTTCTTTTTCACGAATAACACCGGCGCTCCCCACGGCGATACGCTCGGTTGAATGTACTTCTTGTCCAATAATTCTTGTAGTTGTACCATTAATTCCTTCATCCCTACTGGTGCCATTCGGTATGGTGCCTTCGATATTGGAGCATTTCCTGGCGCCAAATCGATCATGAAATCTACTTCTCTATCTGGTGGAAGTCTTGACAAATCGTCTGGAAATACGTCGACGAAATCCCTCACAATCGGTATCTCTTCTACCTTTGGATTCTCTTTTCGACTGTCGACTATGTAAGCTAAGTATCCTACATAGCCTTGTCTTAACAACTTCGGCTCGCATCATCGTCGACGACAACTCACTGTCTGCAGGCGACTTCTTCGCTTATAAAACACAACCTTTTTTGAGTCATAAGGTTAATACGCTTCTTTTGGCAATCAATTACGGCCCCGTAATTGAATAACCAGTCCATTTCTAAAATAACGTCAAATTCCCCAAGTCGAATAGGGATAAGATCTACGTTAATGATATTACCCTTAATATCCACTCTACAGTTCTTATGTACGTACTTAACAGGGATTATTTCTCTATTCGCAATTTCTATGTTCATGGGGTAATCCAATTCATTCTTAGGCAAATCTAAATTCCTGGCAAAATCATCGGATATAAAGGAACAAGTAGAACCCGAATCAAATAAAATATAAGCATTAATTTTATTGATCAGAATGATACTTGACACCACATCACGGGATTGAACTGCATCTTGTACCGTCATGTTGAAAGTCCGGGCGGTCGGTCGATTTGTTGCGGTAGGTCCGGTGATGGTTAAGGCATTTCCACTGTTGTTTCCCCAGTTTCCTCCTGATCCTAACCCTCCCGATCCCTTCTTGGGACAATCTCTTGCCAGATGGTCCTTTGAACCACAAGTAAAATAAGAACCCTTCTTTGGGTTTGGACAGTTTGGTGCTATGTGGCCTTCCTGACCACAATTGTAGCACACTCTTTTTCCTTTCATACAAACTCCCAGATGGGCTTTCCCGCAAGTCGGGCATGCTTTGATTCTTTTCTTCTAATTACCTTGCTGATTCCCCGATGATGAGCTGTCGTTCCACCTTTTCTTCTGATTAAAATTTCCACCTCCTGTGCCACTTCCACTGGCCTTGTTATTAATTTCACCTTCACTCTTCTTCTTCTTCTTCTTCTGATCTTGATTGTACTTGGTCACTGCATCGCTTCCTCCTTCAACGAGGATGGCCTTTTCCAGTACTCCAGCAAACGTGTTTAGCTAAAACATTGATACCTTGTTGTACACCCAAGGCTTTAGTCCTTGCTCAAATCTTCTGAATTTTCTTTCATCCGTGTGTACTTGATACGGGGCAAACCTCGCTAACTCGTTGAATTTAGCCGCGTAGTCAGGTACGCTCATGTTTCCCTGCTTCAGTTCCAGAAATTGAACTTCCATCTGATTCTGCGAACTAGTTGGGAAATACATTTCGAAAAACATTTCTTTAAATCTCTCCCACGTAATTACACCTTCACCTCCTCGCACTTTGTTTGCTTGCCACCAAGAGCTAGCCTCGACTTGACATAAAGCGTTGTAAAAAGCGGTCTTCTCGATCTTTCTAACCCTAACAACGTCGAAAACTCGCTCCATTTCCATAACCCACGTTTGAGCCTCGATTGGGTTCATGGAACCTTTGAACTCTGGCGGTCCCCCACCTTGAAGTCTTTAAAGCGTTGTGTTTGGTGGAGCTTCAGGTTGATTATTCATGGCTCCGGTCAGTAAGTTAACCAACCGCTTTGACGGGATTAACGTTAGCATTATTGTTATTATTGGTTGACTCTTCTGGTAGGTTGGACGTTGTTGTCTTCTCCTTGGTGGCATTTTTTACATTAAATAAACGCTTATTAGAACTTTATTTATTTCTCTAAATAGTTAAGGCATTACTCAACAATTTAACATACTCATTTAATACATCATCTCAATAACTTGATATATTTTCATTCAAATCAAAAGTTTTAACATTAAACGATAGCATAACTGCTATTTACATCAACTATCCTGGAATAAAGAATCCAAAGGATTTAAAACATTCAAATATTCTTTCGTTCATAAACACGTCAGAATTTACATCTAAAAACTAATTAAGTTCTTCACATAATTAAACAAATCATATCACTGTCGGTCAATGTACTGATTAGCCTTGCTACGCTCCTCTTCTAAGATGCGATACATCGTCCTGCGATCCATCATGTATAATGGTAGTCCTTCAAACTGGATTGGGTACCTCAAAACTCGATCTTGGGTCTCATTCATTGCCTTGTTAAGTGTAGAATATGTCTCCCCAATCTTCACCTTCTTTGCACGACCATCATCTTCTGCACGATCAGCTCGATGTGATTCTCTTACCCAGCCTTCCTCTGCTATTTTTAATCTTTCGGAGGTTTCCTTCAGTTCCTTCTTCAGCTTCTCTATCTCCTCGGTCTTATCTTCGGTTTGACCCTTCTCATGGACCAAATCCCATTCTATATTTCCCAGTCGTGAGTGAAGAATCGAAATCTCCCCCTCCTTCTCCTCTAGAGCAATCTGCTGAATAATAGCTCGCTCAGTCAGATCCTGCACCTCATCTCGTAACTCCATGTTACGGTCGTATAATGTGTCATACATCTCAGCATCAACGATGTACCATGGTAACTCCTCTTCTTCCTCTTCCTCTTCCTCAACAAATTCCTCCTCAGGATCAGTCTTAGGTTCATGCTCCTGACCAACAACGGTGATCAATGGAGATGATTCCCTCTACACCAGCTGCTCCCTAACGACATGAATGTCTCGGGGCTCCTCCTCTGTCGGTACTATAGGTAAACGGGGTTCCTCCTCAGTAGGTACTATAGGTACACGGGGTTCTTCCTCCCCAGCTTGACTAGTTTCTCTAACATTCGACATCCTGATAACAAAATTTGAAGTTTTAGTTACTAAGTCGTATCATCTAACGCATACTTAAACACATAACACATAAGGTCTTTTATTTTTATCTTCAATGAATTGCAGAAATTCATTTCTTATAACTCGATAAGAGTTTTCCATCACTATCTTCTTTCTATAAGGCTACTACCTAAGGTTGTTCCCCCACCTAAGGTTCATAACCTATAGCTTTGATACCAACTTGTGACACCCCCAAATCCGGGTACTTCGATTCCACGGGATTTGGTGTTCACTGTACAAATATCATCTATCTATCTACCCATAATAAATGCAAACCATGCAATAGATAGAAATAAAATCTTCCCTTTATAGGGTTACAACATCTGAATCATAAACATAATCCCAAAGTTAAACTAACCTTAAACATCCTGTATGGAAATATAAACAATAAGTCTTAAACAACATCATTAACTCAAGTCTAACATAAATACATCATCAAATAAAATAACAAGTCTTCATCATTTGCTAACTTTGCCCTTGCCTTTACTAGTGGAAGGTTCATCGGTTCTTTCGCTCTTAACTGCAATGTTATTATTAAGCAAGAGTGAGCACTATTGCCCACAAGTATAACAATGAAATAACAGTATAATAACATGCGAGTAAATCAAAGACATCTGAATAAAAGCTCAACTTTTGAATCAAGAATGAATAACAAGAATCAAAAGAATTACGAGGGTCATAAGACCTTGAACTATGTCCCTAGGTTATCAAGGGTTATACTTGAAACCTTTAATGATCATAAGACTATGGACCTTTCTACTCGCACTTAGGGCGATCAGCCTTTAGACCATCTTTGTGCACAATATCTTAACGCTAACGCATAAGTAATCCCTTTGCAGGGTTGTTCATCTCAGTTTGACATTCGAGTCCGCACTAAAGGAAGTTTGGTTTGGATAATTCATCAAGGGTTACGAAATTTAGAACGCTTCATCAACTATGGACTAGTCGAATCAATAAGGGTTCGCTAGTCTAATAAGATTCAATAATAATGATATTCAAATTGAATAATAATCTCAAGAAGTATACAATAGGACAATTATTGTATAACTGAATCATGCTTTAAAAAGATAATCAATCTTTAATATAACATTTGAACATGAATAATAGTAATGATAATTTACTCGAGGTAATTAATAAACTTGAACAATAATGACAAGTAGGGTTAGAAAACTTGCCTCGTGCGTAGATTACACTTTAACTAAGCATGTTATTTGAATTTAATCCTACATACCATTCACATTCACGATACCAGTTAATTATAACTTAACTAATCATCAAAACTCATTCTCTTTGTCTACTTTGATTATTAACTATACTTAGTCAAATTATCACATTTACTGTCACATAATATCACTTCATGAATAATAATTTAATTATGTAATCAATAATTCAATCCACATGTAATTATGTTATTTACATGCTAAGTATCTATTTTAACATCTCATTATACTTATAACATAATTTTATGTTCATTACATTAAGTTCACATCACATTCATGGACTTTAACACTTTAAAATTTTCGTTTCGAACTTTACAGAAAGTGGTATGTGATTGGTGCCGGTGCCACTTTTTATACTCTTGCTTGTCACTGCAGCTTGCAAGGTATGCATGACTTTGAGACTGGCGTTGCGGCGTGGGACATAAGGCTTGAGGATGGCTGGCATGCATGCATGAACAGAAAGCTGCTCGTAATCAGCGAAAATTACGTAACACGACCCAAAAACTCTAATTAAATTACTACTACACGAAATTAATCATATACACATGTTATAACTCATGCATAAACATAACCCAACATTTATAGAATGGTTTTAACCCATTAAAACACATAATCACAGAGTTAAAATCTATAATTTCTCTGACTTTGATGTTCTTAAAGGTTTTGAAAATAAAACATGAAAATTAACACTACGGATTCGTTATAACACCGAATTCGTTCGTTTAAAGTTTGGTCTCTTCGTATCAACATGTATAATAATATACGATTGTAAAATTTAGGGATAATATACAATCAACGCATTAATTACCACTTATGGGGCCATAAGGCCAAAACCCATACTCTGTAATTTTGAAATAACAAGTCATCGTATAACGACATGTTTTATGATACTGATGATATGGTCTACATAATAAACATGTTATACTACTCGAATTATTACACATATTCTTATAAAAATCATCATTTTCCAATTCACAGAGACTTACAGAATATATGAAATCCATTTTTATAAAAACTAAATGACGTAACTTTAAAATTTGGGAAGAAGGGATTACCCTTGAATACTCTGCTTAGATTACACAGGGTGACAACAATTCCCAATTTCTCACACTTCTTCTCCTTTAATCACAGTATTCACAATCTCTCTCAAAGTTCTCAAACTCTCTCTCTCTGTGATAATTCTCTAGACTTAGCAATAATGGAATGAATGAAGAAGTCGTCGCATATAATAATTAAACTGACGCACATAATGGTCAGTTAACCCAATAATGGGTAACTGCTTCCAACCGCTACTAGGGCCTTGTTTGGCAACCTTTAATTAGTTCAAAGTCATTTAATTTAATAAAGCTTTATCATATAGTTTAATTCATGTCACACCCAATTCAAATATCTTATTTAAATTAATTAAATAACATATAATAATCTATCATAAATTCACATAATCATATAATTAATTTTCTCATTAATTAATTATATCAATATTAAATCTTTAATTAATTATTAAAATAACATTAGGCTTATTAATTATTTCTTTTAATACAATAAGCTCACATTATCACATACTTGAATAATAATTATTCTCTACATTAATTTAATAATTGTAACACATATAATTTAATTAATCTACTGCATCAATTAATTATTTAATCTAATAATTTAAATCATCAAAAAATATTTATTTAATTCAATAAATATTAAAATTATTTTACAAAATCTCGTTTGTCACAAACGCTCTCGATATTGCTGCTGCGGGAGCATATTCGAGGCATGAAATATAATAAATATTTTTTCTAACATGTCTTTATCAATATTTTTTCCCATGGAGTTGATGGCGAATAAAAATAATTGATTTAGCATGATCCTGCAGGGATGCATGATTGCCAACTTTAATTGTATCTCCAAGGTTCTTTGCCTTTATATGAATCTCAACATCAAGATTCCATTACAAATAATTCTTGCTCGATATAAATCAAGGGTAACAAATTCAAATTTATACGATTTGAATATTAAATAACTAAACATATTCCCCATCAAATTAAATAATTATATATGTTCAAATTTAATTGTAATGAAACAATTTATAGAAATACAGTAAAACACGAAACTAAGTTTATCCACTAAAAATAATAAACATACTACTAAGCATATTTGTCATTGTAACTTCATACAAAAATATATCAAAAATTATTAAAAATTTAAGTTATTATAACTATCCACATATAATTATTCACATGTGCATGAACATATGAACCATTATAAACTTACTACCACATGCAAGTATATTAACTTCACTCGTTGCGCTTAACATATTTCATATATCATTATCTTAAAACATAAAAAGTAACTGTTAAAAACACGCACCACATTATGCTGTAACATAAATGCTATATTAAATAATGTTTAAATCATATGCTTTTAACATGTATGATACTTTAATTAATTAATTAGTAGCACCCTAAAAACTACAATATTATTACGTCCTATGAAATTGTGAACATATGTAAACATACTAGCAACGTACAAAATCATATTATTTTAATGAATAACACTTAGACTAAAATGAACACATCAAATGCTCGATACTGTATCTTTGTTTTACATTCACAAGACCATCAAATGTCATCATAACCCCTTAAAAAAATATAAACATAACATCCCCGCTAAATTTGCACTATTTTGTTCAGTTAACTGTTTCAATCGACACACATCTAATGTCCAATTCTGTTAATAACTCGTGTACACAAACCACAAATGCATAACATTATTGACTTATATGTAACCAAGAAAAACTAAGCACTAATTATATAATTGTAAAACAAATCAAAACATATGCTTCAACACTACTGTATGTTCCTATATGCCCATTGTAAATTATATGCCGACTAGACAAACAACACGTACAACAAAAACTAACAATCATGTAGTGAGTGCATAGAATAATTATCAAATAAGCTATTGATTTTTTTCAGAATAATTAAATTATTTGTGATCATATGCATAGAATAATTATCAAAAAGAAAAAAAAATAGTACAGGTATGCATGATGACCATGCAATACTCAAACACACATATATAGAAAGAGAGTTATACCTTCTTCTATTTCAAACCAAAAATGATTATCTTCAAGATGAAGGTGAGGAGCAACTCGTGCTGATAACGTGTTATAAAAGATTACTAAAAATTAAGAACAAATGATTATAAAATATTACTAAAAATTAAGAGCAAATGATTAGAGAAAAAAAAGTATACTCATAATATTTTCTATCATCACCTATCCTCTAGACAATACAACTATTTATAGTTAGGTACATCAACATCAATATTTGGAGGTTTCAAAACTCAAAGGTCATGAGTTTCAAACCTTAAAGGATATGAGAGTTACAAAGCTCAAAGGTAATTACAATAAAGAGGGTTTGGAATGTATCTAGACATGGGTAGGAATGTATCTAGACATCCACACACAATATATAATTTTATAACAAGGAGATATTTGTTTACTTCTTAATAGATCTGGATACTTCTAAATTTGAATCACTAATGAATTAAGGTTGTGTTTGTTTGTGGTTGAATGTATCTTAATTCGCATGCCTCTGATTCAATCAGAGACAAATCTTGTTTGGTAATTTTTTTTCCTCTTAATGTCTCTTAATAGTTAAGAAAGAAACTCAAATTTTAACTATTAAGAGTTGTCTCTTAATAGTTTATTTAAAATTTATGGACAAAAATAGTCTCAATAAATATTGTACTCCTTCAATTTTAAATTTTAAGATCATTCAAATAAAGTTTTTAAATAATTCAGAGGGTTAAAATGATAAATAGTGTAATTTAGATGTTTTATGCTTTTTAGTTATCAAACAGTTTTTTAGATTTAGATATTATTTCATTCAGATGATCTAATTTATTAAGATGTATTAACCATTCAGATCTTAATTACTCAATTTTATCAAACACCACCTAAATCTGTTTGATAAAAAAAAAATTAGACGACACTGAATAGTTCTTGATGCGTCTGATTCGGTAAGCATCAGATATGTATTTGATTCGGTCAAACAAATTTTTAAATGAATTTTTTACTTCAATATCCTTCCATCATTTAGTTAATTACACTCCATATCCTATCTCATCTTGAAAATTGATATTTCCACATATTAAAATGATATTTTCACGTGAGTCTCTCTTAAATGGATGTGAGTCACACTCACTATTCATATGATAGGAAACATGTAAAAATATCAATTTTTTATGTGGAAATATCAGTTCCCTTTCATCTTCTCCTCTAACCTCTTCTATAAACATCCTTTCAATTCTTAATCGGTGATATCTTGATACTCCAGTAGGAATCTTGAAAATGGTTGTTTGAGTAGAAGAAATTGAACTTAAAATGGCCAATATTCCTCCAAATCGATAATTCCATGACAATTGGAGGAAGGACTTTGCTATTAACGATTTGTTGGATATATAGAAGAGAGGTGAGGGAAGAAGTAAAACTGTGTTTTTTCATTTTTTCTTTATTCTACACCTACCAAAGAAAGCCCACTATTTGTTGTATATTATCATTATTAAATTACATATATGGGTAATAAATATTAATGTTATATAATTTCTGATTAGAGTGAGAAAGCCAAGTAAACTTTGAAAGAAAGAGTTGCTTTGGGATTTATGGTTATTTTTTGTTTTATATTAGTTGTCCAAAATATTTTTTTAGTTTCCATTATTTTTATAACCAATTTCTAGGGATAAAATAGTAAAATAAAATCATTATAGATTTCATATAAATCAATTATGTAAGACCTCAACTTTTAATAAATAAAACTTATTTTTTTATAAATATTATTTTAAACAGTAAGATATTAAATTGATAAAATAGTTGAGTTAAAGATGCATGATATGTGCAAATTATAAGAAACAAAAAGTATGTCGAGGAATATTCGGTATGTTGGAGAATATTCGGTAAAGTACGTCGCCGCCAAAAAAATAAATCATTTGTGAACCCTACAACGAAATAATTGTCGGATACAGAAAATGATATAAATAACTGTTTTAATAAAAATTATTGGTGGAGCTATTATCTTTAATTGTTGAAATATCCGGTAATAAAGGAACAATAACACGCGGTACTCCACAATAGCATACAATATTCCACAGTAACACACGGTATTTCACAATAACACACAGTATTGCACAATATTTTATATTATTGAACCAATAATCGTCACAATAGCAAATTCACAGTATTTTATATTATTGAACCAATAATTGTCGCAGTAACAAATGCACAATATTTTATATTATTGAACCAATAATTGTCGTAGTAACAAAAGCACAATCTTTCATATTATTGAATCGATAATTGTCACAGTAACAAATACACAATATTTCACATTATTGAACTCATAATTGACACAGTAACAAATGCACGATATTTCACATTGTTGAACTAATAATTGTCATCGTAGCAAGGATAATAATAAAAAGTTACGTAATTAAAAGTCACGGGTATTAAATATCTAAAAAGACTCATTATTTGAATAACATTGATCTATTTGATATTAATACATTATGTCAATAATCCAGAAAATAGATAATATAATAATAAATGTGAATAATAAAGAAAAAAAATATAATCTTGAAATGTGAAACGTGTGGATAATTGATAAATGACATATATTAAAGATAATCTTGAAATATGAAACGTGTGTATAATTGATGAATTATATAAATTAAAGATAATCTTGAAATGTGAAAAGCGTGGTTAATTGATGTGTGATAGATGTTAGTTAAATTTTGACTATAAATAGGGGGCTTAGCATAAGGAGTTTCATAATTTTCTTCCTTATCTTTCCTTCCACTCTCTAAAAATTATTTAGCCTAAGTGTTTATCTGAGTATGCTAAGGCTACCTTAAGTATTGATGAATATCAATAAGAGTGCAATAATTGTTCAGATTATTTTTTCTATAAAAGTTACACAAGCACTCACACACATCACATATTGTTTACAACTCTTACTTTAAAAGATTCATTTTGAAAATTTTCATCTAGAAAATTGTTTTGAAATAGTACTTTATTCCTTCAAAAACTATTTTGAAGTTTATAATACTCTATTTTGTACAATACACAAAAGTATACTATTAAGTTACTTTTGACGATTTCATAATGTACGAGTTAATGTATATAGGTTGTTTAAATACATACAAAGCAGTGTCTAATCACATGCTAAGGTAAGAAAAATCATTTTCTTTCATACTCCAAAATTTAGGATAAGAAATTATTATTCATTTTTACAGTCTTATCATTAAACGGTGAAAATTTCTGAAATGATTAGAATTTCTTTAATAGTTGGTGTTTCATCTAAAATATCTTTTTGACATGAACCTTCCTATTGAATTTTAACCGTTATTTAAATTGTGAACCTTATATATTATTCTTGAACTAGAACCGATATTCTGGATATCGTGTTGACAATATGAAAATTATTGGACTCTGAAAAAATTAAATTGCAAGTCTTTAATGTTTATTCTTTATCTTATTGTTCTTATTATTTCTATTCATTCTTTATATCGTTGTTATAATTATTAGGACTAAAGTTGTGGTGAAAGTTATCTTTGGCTTGGGTGCAAAGAGAATTGTTGATTGATATGATCATTACCATTGGTGTTACAGTTAAATGAATGTCTTTGGCCTGGGTGCAAATACAATTGATTATTGAGTGTCTTTAGGTGCGGCAAGGATACGTGGTAAACTTTCTCTTTGGCCTGAGTATAAAGAGAAACTATTAATTGGCTTGATCATGACCATTGGTGTTACAGTTGATGAAGTTTTGATGGTGAATTTTTTTAAATTAGAGAAGATAGTTGTGACGCCCCCAAAATAGGTATACATCAACCATCTTGAGTCGCCAAATACATGGTACAAAATTCAAATACAATCTTAAATATACAACATGAGCTGTGAGTTTTAATACAAACATTGTCTTCTAGACAACATTAAAACTCAAAATAAGTCCTCAAACATTTATTAACACACTATTTCACAGAATAGTGAGGACTACTAATGCTATCCTCTGGACCGTCACTCCGTTCCCCGACTAGTCCACCTTGCGTTCTCATTTTCAAGAGAAAAAGTGAAAGAAAGGGTGAGCTCAACTAGCCCAAGAAGAAATATTATTACTAAGATAATGCAGAATAATTTATCGTTAGCCTTCAACAGTGTTAAACTGATAAAATATAATAAATATCAAGTTTAACTGCAGCGGAACAAGCAATCCATTAGAAGAGTCAAGTAGAGAATAAAATCTATTATCTTCTACTCCCTCCTATTCATATTAAATGTCTTTTTAGAGAGTTTCATTTTATTCTATATAAGTGTCATTTTAGAATCCCTATGCAATATTGCACTATTTTTTTCCTAATTTACCCCTATATTTAATATGCTTAGTAAATGCAATTCCATGGACCATTGTGGAGAGAGAAATAATTAATTAGGGATACAAAAGACATTTTGTGTTATTTCTTAATAAGTGTGCTTAACTCTAAAAAGACATTTAATATGAATAGGAGGGAGTATGATTTAAAAGGTTTTTCATCACTTTTATCGCTGGGACTCAGCTTAATATATAATCTACATCATTCCTGCACTACGGCCAAGGATAATCACTAGTATCACATCCACAAATTATCCATGCACTACGGGCCAAGGTTATTCGTGTTTTTATCAATGGTCATGATCATGCCAACAACTGTCCATCAATGCACTACGGGAAAATGATGACTTTTACCACATCATTTATAACATTACGGTCATGATTACACCGAATAATCCCTGGTCATAATCATACCAAGTCCATCTATGCACTACAGGCCACAGATGACTTTCAACAAAATATAAACATGAGGATGATGACAATGATATAAGAATTCAATAAAACAAGTTCAAGAATTAATTTATTCAGGAACTAATAATGTCCAAATTGTCAACATGATACTTCTTTGTAGAGTAAAATTCAAGAATGCTCAGAAGAATATTTCTATGAAAAGATAATGGATAAAGCGCAAATATCAAGGGTATTCCACTAATTTCATGGAGTATAGAAGTCAAAATTTTAACCAACTGAGTATAATAAAGAATGGAATAACAAAAGAAATCACCAAGCATGCGATGAAGACCATGCATGAGTTATTCCAATGAATAAAAAATAACGGAACCGGTCGGCGTAAAATGCATGCATGGATATTCCAACAAAGATAATAAAGAATGGAATTAGAATTAAAGATAAAACGCATAAATAGGATATTCCAATGTAATAATAAAGAATGGAACTGGTCCCTGCAGAAACGCATGCATGGGATATTCCAATGAAGATAATAAAGAATGGAATCAGTCCGGCAGTAAAACGCACAAACAGGATATTCGATAGAATAATAAAGAATGGAATAATGAAGAATTTCACCAAGTATAGGGTAGTAGCAGCGTATAAAGGTTATTCCAATGAATAATAAATAATGGAATAATGAAGTTCTCTTCATGAATACAAAAGAAATAATACCCTTACCATAAAAGCTGGATATAATAGTAGGGAAGTGTGAATACTTTTCTATAGTTTCTCTATAATTTCTCTCTCTAGAGTTTCAGTGAATTCGTAAGAAATAATGAAGGAATGAGCTTCTATTTAGAGGAGAATGGAACGGATACTATTTGAGAAATAATTCACGGACGCAACAGAAATATTATCACGGGCTGAATTTTGTTGAATCATCAGACGCCTATTTTCAAATGCTAACATACTTAGTCAAACAAAACAAAAAAAATATAATATATTATATACATATAACACATGGTTTTAACAAAACCACTCACCTATCACTATCATCAGAACACTTTCCCACCACCACCATCCAAAAGTCACTATCATCATATTATATATACATATTTCTACTCCATCATTACAAAGCCATCCCCTTTTTTCTTCTTACATCCCGTGAACTTGCATTCCAACCATTTCATATTCCATACATAAGTTATATATATATATAATTACTCAAACCACATATAATATATATATAATACACTCCACCTTTTCCACCATCCTCCACTAACATTATATTATATATATATATATATATACACACACACACACATATCACAAACTTATAAATATTAATATATTTTACTTCTCCTTGACAGAACTTCTAGACATCGTTAATATTGTAAATAATAATATTAATAACTTCGTCGTCTCAATTATTGATTTAATAATATATAAAATATTGATAATAATTGAATCAATTAACGTGAGATATTATGCAGCAATTACTGTAGCAATAATTGAACAAAACTGAGTGACTTCTCACGTAAGCATCAATAATCAATACTGTGTGCTACTGTGCAATTACGTGTATTACTGTACTTTTAACACCGGGTGTTTAAACAGTTAACGGTAAAACTTTCATCGTTATTTTCATAAAGTATTTTTGTCGTTTTCTCAATCCGACAATAATTCCGTTGTGGGATCCACCAATGATTGTGCCGTTGTACGAATATTCCCTGTTAAAACGAATATTCCCCGACCAATCGAATATTATATAACTACTTGCGTACTTTGCAAAATTTATAAATATTACCCACAACTATAACATTATATCAAATTCATTCCATAATATTCAAAAATGATATTTATAGAAAATTCATCTTTATTCATAAAAGTTGGGGTCTTACAACCTCCCCTTCTTATGAAATTTCGCCCTCGAAATTAGGGTACGTACCTGGTATGTCGAAGAGGTAAGGATACCTTGATTTCATTTTAGATTCTAACTCCCAAGTCATTTCCTCAACATCGTTGTTTCTCCACAAAACTTTGACTTGAGGTATAACCTTGGAGCGTAGAATATGTTCCTTCTTATCCAAGATTTGAACAGAAACCTCTTCATACGTTAAATCTTCCGCTATTTCGTCCGGTTCCAACTCAATAATGTGGTTTGGGTCTTCCACTTATTTACGTAACATGGATATGTGAAAAACATTATAAACACGAGACATACTTGGCGGTAAAGCGAGTCTATAGGCCACAGTTCCTACTCGATCGAGGATTAAAAATGGGTCGATGAATCGAGGATTGAGCTTTCCTCTCTTTCCAAATCTCGTAACTCCTTTCCATGGAGCAACACGTAACAACACATGATCTCCTATATCGAATTCCACGTCCTTTCGATGAAGATCAGCATAACTCTTTTGTCGATCTTGTGAGGTTTTTATACGTTGTCGGATCGTTTGAATCTTTTTCGTAGTCATACGTACCAACTCCGGTCCCAACAACATTGCTTCACCCACCTCATCCCAACGTACTGGAGAACGACACTTTCTTCCATACAACGCCTCAAATGGAGCCATGCCAATACTTGCTTGATAACTGTTGTTGTAGGAAAACTCCACCAATGGTAAGAACTTGTCCCAACTACCCTTGAAGTCAAGGACACAGAGTCTTAATAGATCTTCAAGAGTTTGAATAGTCCTCTTCGACTACCCGTCCGTCTGAGGATGATATGCCGAGCTAAATCGTAAGTCCGTGCCCATAACTTTTTGCAAACTAACCCAAAATCATGAAGTGAATCTTGGGTCTCGATCCGACACTATAGATATTGGCATACCATGCAATCTTACAACCTCTTTTATGTGTATACGAGCAAGACGTTTAAGTGTATAAGTTTCTCGTATAGGTAAGAAGTGAGCAGACTTGGTCAATCTATTAACAATGACCCAAATTGCATCTATGCCTTGAGAAACCTTGGGAAGACCAGTATCGAAATCCCTGGTAATGTGCTCCCACTTCCATTCTGAAATTTCAAGTGGTTGCAATGGACCTTTTGGTACTTGATGCTCCGCCTTGACTCGTTGACACGTTAGACGCCTTGAGATAAACAACACTATCTCTCTCTTTATATTGCCCCACCAAAATGTATGTCGAAGATCATGATACATCTTGGTACTCCCAGGATGGATTGCAAACGGTGTGTTGTGCGCCTCCATCATGATTTTATACTTTAAATCAGGGTCGTTAGGAACACAAAGTCTGGAGTTGACTCAAAGTATTCCTTCTTCATCGATTCTTGCTTCCGACATAGCACCTTCTTGCACTTTCTTCCTCATACGCATCAGCTCCAGGTCTGTAGCTTGAGCAGCTTTAACTTTATCGATTAAAGTTGGTTCTACTCGTATATTCGCCATCATCACATGGGTCCCTAGAGTCTTTAACTCTATCTCCATCCTTTGCAAGTCACACAAAATGGGCCTTTGTGTTGACAATATCGCACTCGTACTTGCATATGATCTTCTACTTAATGCATCGCCTACCACGTTCGCTTTTCGGGATGGTATTGGATGGTATGATCATAATCTTTCAATGATTCAAGCCAACGTTGTTGTCACATGTTGAGTTCCTTTTGAGTGAAGAAATATTTGAGGCTTTTATGATCCGTAAAGATCTCCACTTTCTCCCCATACAAGTAATGCCTCCAAATTTTAAGTGCGAAAACACTTGTTTGCTAACTCTAGATCATGAGTAGGATAATTCCTCTCATATTCTTTGAGTTGTCTTGAGGCATAGGCTATGACTTTCCCATGTTGCATGAGAACACATCCTAACCCTTTGCCCGAAGCATCACCAGAGATGACAAATCCTCCGAGCGGATGTTATTGTCGAGCAGTCTTTGAAATGAGTCTCCTCTTGAGTTCTTGAAAACTCTTCTCACATTTCTCGCTCCAACCGAATTTTGTATCTTTTCGAGTCAATTGAGTTAATGGAGCAAATGATTCGAGAAAATTCTTCCACGAATCTCGATAATAACCGGCTAAACCGAGAAAGCTACGTGCTTGATCATCGATTTAGGTTGCTCCCAACTTTGAATAGCTTCAATCTTTGCTGGGTCAACAGATATTCCATGACTTGATACTACGTGCCCAAGGAATGCTACTTCCTCAAGCCAGAACTCGCATTTCTTCAACTTGGCATAAAGCTTGTTTTCACGAAGCTTTTGGAGTATTAGCATCAAGTGTTGCTCATGATCTTCACGGCTTTTGGAATATATGAGGATGTCATCAATAAAGACGACCACAAAGTGATCCAAATATTCCTTGAATACTCGGTTCATCATATCCATGAAGGCAGCAGGAGCATTAGTCAATCCAAAAGACATGACTAAAAATTCATAGTGTCCGTATCGAGTTCTGAAGGTAGTCTTTGGAATATCCTCAGTTTTAACCTTCAGCTGATGATATCCAGAACGAAGATCGATCTTTGAAAATAATTTGGCGCCTTGCAACTGGTCGAACAGGTCATCAATACGTGGCAATGGGTACCTATTTTTGATGGTGACATGATTCAACTCTCGATAATCAATACAAAGTCGCATACTCCCATCTTTCTTCTTCACGAATAGAACAGGAGCACCCCAAGGAGAAGTACTAGGACGAATAAAGCCAATGTCTAACAATTCCTACAGTTTGGTCTTTAACTCCTGAAGTTCAATAGGAGCCATTCGATATGGGGCTTTGGAAATGGGCTTTGTACTGGGTTCAAGGTCGATACAAAATTTAATTTCACGCTCTGGGGGTAGGCCAGGAAGTTCTTCAGGGAATACGTCAGGAAATTTATTAACAATAGAAATATCATTCAAAACTGACGTATTTTTGTTTAGATCTGTGACATGAGCTAACAAAGCTTAACATCCGTTTTTTTAATAAATGAATAGCTTTATGACTTGAGATGACAATGATTGATTTTAATGGTTTGGTTGCTTGAATTCGCATAATAGGTTGGTTAGGAATATGAAAGCTAACAACTTTACGAAAATAATCAATTTTTGCATGATGAGTAGTTAACCAATCAATCCCTAGAATCACATCAAATGCAAGTATTTTTTAATGAAATAAGATCTACAGGTAATGTGAGGGTACCGATTTGAACCAAACAAGACTTATAAAAAGTGGATGTAATGAAGGTTTCTCCCAATGGAGTTTCCACAGATAAGTCAAAGTCTAATTTCTCCGGAGTCAAATTTAATCGTTGAGCGCAAGAAGGAGAAATAAAAGAATAGGTAGAACCGGTATCAAATAAGGTATAAACTTCGCTAGAGTTTATGATAAGCTTACCCGTGACGACCTCGTTCAGGTTCCTTACTTTCTGGGAGATTACAACAAACGCTCTCCCTTGAACTACTGGTTTTGACTTGTCTGGGACGGTATTTTGTGTCACTGTTCCAACTGGACTTGTCTTCGGTGCACGACAAAATCGGGCTAGGTGACCTTCTCTTCCATAATTATAACACGCTTTGGATGGCATCACGCAGTTTGGACTGATATGTCCCTCCCCTCCGTATTTGAAGCATATGATAGGTGGTCGTTCTCCTTCCTTAACCACGGGTGCTGATGCTGACGTCTTTCCATCATTGTTGAATTTCCTCTTCTTGAAATGTCCATTCTTATTGTTTTGGCCATGATTACCATCGAAGTGGTTACCATTTCTGGCATGTTGATTCCCTCCACGTTTGTTGTCACCACTTCGATGACCGTTACCACTGGTATTTTTCATTATGCCGACTGCTTTCTCTTGGTTGCGTTAACTCGTTATCGCGCTCCAATAACTGAGCCCTATTTACAACATCTAAATACAAACACAGTTTATGAGAAATAAGATATTGGCGTATCTCCGGTTTCAAACCTCTTAAAAACATTCGCGTCATTCTCTCTTCATTATCAACCAAGTGAGACGCAAACCGGGACAACTCAACAAACTTAGCTTCATACTGTGACACGGTCATATTGTTCTGCTCCAACTTAATGAAGTCTACCTCTTTTATGTGACGAATACTTTCGGGAAAGTACTTGTCGTTGAATAGTTCTTGGAACTTCTCCCAAGACATCTTTAGTGCGGCAGGTTGAGTATGCTTTACCGATTCCCACCAGTAATCTGCCTCTCCTCGCAACATAAAGGTAGCAAAGGGAACCTTTTTCTCCTCTGAGCATCCCAAGACATCAAATATCTTGGTGATCTGCTTTATCCATGCTTCCGCCTTAAGTGGTTTTTGCTCTCCAATAAACTCCAGTGGTCCCAGCTCCTTGAATTGTTTAGCGGTGACCGTCCAAGAGTTTTCAGTGTTTCCACCTACATTTTGGACAGGAGCCGCTCTCGCCTGATGTTGCATGAACTGTATAAAGCCTCTGAACATTCCATCATTCATCATTTGGTCAGTGTTGTTGTTTGCATGAGGATTGTCGCCTTCCTGATGCACATTATCCTGATTATTGATATGTGGAGACTCAACGGTCTCCTGTGCTCCATTGCTATTCTCAACATTCTCGGATGTCATTTTCAGATACTGCCACAAAACAAGGGTTAGTTGACATGTAACATATTATCTCTATACTCTGACCCACCAATTAAATACCAAATAAATTTAAGTAGGTCATACTAGCGAATGAATTCCCCGTCTCTCCCCTCCTAGTTCTAGTCTCACATCTTAGCCAGGGATCATATCCCTAAGCTTTGATATCAACTGTGATGCCCCAAAAATAGGTATACATCACCCATCTCGAGTCGCCAAATACATGGTACAAAATTCAAATACAATCTTAAATATACAACATGAGCTGTGAGTTTTAATACAAACATTGTCTTCTAGACAGCATTAAAACTCAAAATAAGTCCTCAATATATTTATTAACACACTATTTCACAGAATAGTGAGGACTACTAATGCTATCCTCTGGACCGTCACTCTGTTCCCCGACTAGTCCCTGCTACGTTCTCATTTCCTGAAGAGAACAGTGAAAGAAAAGGTGAGCTCAACTAGCCCAGTAAGAAATATTATGACTAAGATAACGCAGAATAATTTATCGTTGGCCTTCAATAGTGTTAAACTGATAAAATATAATAAATATCAGGTTTAACTGCAGCGGAACAAGCAATCCATTAGAAGAGTCAAGTAGAGAATAAAATCTACTATCTTCTATGATTTAAAAGGTTTTTCATCACTTTTATCGCTGGGACTCAGCTTAATATATAATCCACATCATTCTCAAGACTACTACCGAGGATAATCACTAGTATCACAACCACAAATTATCCATGCACTCACGGGCCAAGGATATTCGTGTATTCATCAATGGTCATGATCATGCCAACAACTCGTCCATCAATGCACTACGGGCCAATGAGGACTTTTACCACATCATTTATAACATTACTACCATGATTACATCGAATAATCCCCGGTCATAATCATACCAAGTCCATCTATGCACTACAGGCCACAGATGACTTTCAACAAAATATAAACATGAGGATGATGACAATGATATAAGAATTCAATAAAACAAGTTCAAGAATTAATTTATTCAGAAACTAATAACGTCCAAATTGTCAACATGATACTTCTTTATAGAGTAAAATTCAAGAATGCTCAGAAGAATATTTCCATGAAAAGATACTGGATGAAGCGCAAATATCAAGGGTATTCCACTAATTTCATGGAGTATAGAAGTCAAAATTTTAACCAACTGAGTATAATAAAGAATGGAATAACAAAAGAAATCACCAAGCATGCGATAGACCACACAGGTAGGTTATTCCAACAGAATAAAAAATAACGGAACCAAGTCCGGCGTAAAATGCACAGACAGGATATTCCAACAGCATAATAAAGAATGGAATTAGGTCCGACGTAAAACGCATAAATAGGATATTCCAACAGAATAATAAAGAATGGAACTAGGTCCGGTAAAACGCACAGACAGGATATTCCAACAGATAATAAAGAATGGAATCAGGTCCGGCGTAAAACGCACAAACATGATATTCCAATAGAATAATAAAGAATAGAATAACAGAAGACTTTCACCAAGTATAGGGTAGCCCGCGTATAGAGGTTATTCCAACAGAATAATAAATAATGGAATAACAGAAGTTTTCTTCATGAATACAAAAGAAATAATACCCCTTACCATAAAAGAAACTGGATATAATAGTAGGGAAGTAACAGAATACTTTTCTATAGTTTCTCTATAATTTCTCTCTCTAGAGTTTCAGTGAATTCGTAAGAAATAATGAAGGAATTAACTTTTATTTAGAGGAGAATGGAACAGATACTATTTGAGAAATAATTCATGGACGCAACAGAAATATTATCACGGGCTGAATTTTGTTGAATCATCAGACGCCTATTTTCAAATGCTAACATACTTAGTCAAACAAAAAAATATATATATATAATATATTATATATATATAACACATGGTTTTAACAAAACCACCCACCTATCACTATCATCAGAACACTTTCCCACCACCACCATCCAAAAGTCACTATCATCATATTATATATACATATATCTATTCCATCATTACAAAGCCATCCCCTTTTTTCTTCTTACATCCCGTGAACTTGCATTCCAACCATTTCATTTTCCATACATAAGTTATATATATATATATATATATATATATATATATATATATATAATTACTCACACCACATATAATATATATAATACACTCCACCTTTTCCACCATCCTCCACTAACATTATATATATATATATATATATATATATATATATACACACACACACACACACACATCACAAACTTATAAATATAAATATATTTTACATCTCATTGATGTAACTTCTAGACATCGTTAATATTGCAAATAATAATATTAATAACTTCCGTCGTCTCAATTATTGATTTAATAATATATAAAATATTGACAATAATTGAATCAATTAATGTGAGATATTATGCAGCAATTACTGTAGCAATAATTGAACAAAACTGAGTGACTTCTCACGTAAGTATCAATAATCAATCTGGTAGTGTCTTCTTTGTGCGACCACGCAGTATTCATTGTACTTTTAACACCGGGTGTTTCAACAGTTAACGGTAAAACTTCCGCCGTTATTTTCATAAAGTATTTTTATCGTTTTCTCAATTCGACAATAATTTTGTTGTGGGGTCCACCAATGATTGTGCCATTGTACGAATATTCCCAGACCAATCGAATATTATATAACAACTTGCGTACTTTGCAAAATTTATAAATATTACCCACAACTATAACATTATATCAAATTCATTCCATAATATTCAAAAATGATATTTATAGAAAATTCATCTTTATTCATAAAAGTTAGGGTCTTACAATAGTAAACATTATGATATATTTGACTATGCTAATAGATTACTCATTTCATTGCAGTTTGTTAGTTCCCGAAGCCACGAAATTATCTAGGGGGGGGGGGGGGGGTTTGAATA
This sequence comes from Panax quinquefolius, assembly GCA_020205615.1. Taxonomy (NCBI): domain Eukaryota; kingdom Viridiplantae; phylum Streptophyta; class Magnoliopsida; order Apiales; family Araliaceae; genus Panax; species Panax quinquefolius. The sequence continues at coordinate 15,638,846 of CM035170.1, read as the reverse complement.
AATACTTTAAAACTTTTTCTTTTCAAAGAGTTACTTGACAGATTTGTTAATTAATAAACTAATTAAGCACAACGGAATATGTGATTTAGTTATCCCCTTCAAGGTAAAACTGATATTACAGTTCAAGTAACATTTATAACAGATATAGTAGTTATGGAAGTTAGTAGATGAATGAATGTAAATGACACAGTTGTTTTAAGTTGTTCAGAGTACTTAAGACTCCTAATCCACTACAAGAAAAGGCCTATCTACGACCGCCTATCAGCGACCGAATTTGGTCGCTGATAGGTGTCGCATAAAATCTGGTCGCTGGAATGCACATCAGCGACCACTATTAGCTTGACAAGTATTCAGAATCGATATTAGCGATTGAAATCGCCGCATTAAGTCGAGTCGACATGGTTCAGGCCAAAGGTCGACGTGGCCCGCGATGTCAATGACGTAATCGCGCTGCACGCTAATACCCTAATATAATTAGCAATCGCTAATAATTATCGTGACGATCAGATGCATCGCCGATATATAAAAAAAAAAAAAATTCTCTGCTTTTGCGATTTCTCAAAAAATCAGATCATTTTATTACGCTTTATATCCCAACACATATGCACAACAATATAAACATCCATCCATATACTGACTCATACACCAAACTAGTATAAACTATATAAACATTTAAAAACTAATATGAACTGAATAAATATAAACAAATCTAATCTTTAAGTAACATACAGTCATCCAAAGAATGAATATAAAAGTACAAGGTTCATAAATAACTACAAAAATAAGACTACGTCGGTCGTCATGCATCATTGTCCAAATTAGTTTCTCGTTGATCACCCTGTAATTAACAAAATAATAAAACAAGTTACATATATAGTATATATGTTGATATTGGTATTACGACAATATACAACAATTTAAATACAACAATATATATATATATATATATATATATATATAAGTCACTAATTTGATTGTAATAAATAAGATTGATTACCTCGTCTCCATCCCCATGTTGTGATGTTGCTGCTGCCACCACTACATCAGCTAATTCGTCAGGACTTAGAGTTGCTAGATGCCTACCCAGTATACAAAGAAGATCACGATCTCGACATATAGCTTTCACATAGTCAACATGAGTATGAATAGCTGGATGACTTGATGACTGTGAAGACTGGGTAGTAGAGATGCCTGAGCCACTGAAGGTTAGGCGTCGTCGTTGTCCTTGACCTTTTGACGTAGTTCTTCTTCACAACAGATGCCCTCTCCCACAATTCTTGATCAATTAGCGGACGTGGGGTGCCTTTAGGATAACGCTCATTCAATAAACGCTTATAAGTATCATGTCATCATGTTAACAATTAAATAGTTAAAAATAAAATGGTACAATTCTAAAGAATGACGTAAAACTTGATAAACAAGATTAAAGTTGTTAAAACTTATTACCGCTATCTAGATAGCATCAGTCAGACCATCACGGGCGGCCACGTACACATCTAACCAATGGATAAGCTGACCTTGAGACTGAGACTCCTATACAAATTATATTCCAATATTACTAAGTAAACATGTGATATTCTACAATTCATGATTGTATACATATTAAAACTATTCATACGTACCCTGGTAGTGATATAATGTAACTGTGATATACTGCCGCCCCTGTAGGTTCCTTTCGCCTTTGCGCCATTAGGTACACCCGAGGATCTGTTAGTGGCAACAGTCTTACGTCTTTTGACCCAGCTCTCAACTCTCCATTGGGCACACATCTCAGCCCATATGGACTGGGTGCACCACCAGGAGCTATGCTCGTGCATGTACTCATCTCCCTGGCCTGGATGGTCGATCTATGCATTATGTAGGGCTTTTTGACGTTCTTTGTTCAAATTATCTTTAGTGCGGACGACGTACTTCTGCCAGAAAAGTGTCTGTATCACTGAAGCCTGAGCGTCCTCCCATCTATACTTTTTCTGCAAATAAAATAACAATAATAATATTAAATGATAGTTTACCATGTCTTTGTCCATATAATTTATATTCTTACACTTCAAACAAGGACATCTTATCTTGTTCTGACCATTCACACATTTCGGGTGACTATACGCATACTCCAAAAACACTTGGCAACCAACTCTAAATTCAGCTGTAGCACCTATCTGGGCACTTGACTTTCGTCGTGCCATCCAACTACGGTCTAAATAGAGGTTCATGATACCACGGTATCTAATATAGACAACATGAGCTTATTAATGTATAGCATGATTGTAAGCATATGACTTGAGCATACTTGTAACCATATGACTAAAGCATACTTGTAAGCATATGATTAACATTTAAGCATACTTGTAAGTATATGACTTGAGCATACTAGCTAGTAAGCATATGACTTGAGCATACTAGTAAACACATAAAGAGCTCGTTAATATTATAAATGTTCGCAACTACCCGACCAACAAAAAAATTTTGCCAGAGTCTCATCTATTATATGGACTAGCCACATGCACGACGACATGCATATATTGTCATTTCTAGGCACCCAAGACACAAACCAAGAGAAATATACAAATTTCCAATATAATAAGACCAAAACAATAACGAATGAATGCAAATTAAAGTAGTAAAAAGTTCAGGAGTATACTATAAATTCATAGTTCCAAAAACTCGTGCTTTCATTTTTGCAAGCTTCTTTCTTTACTTTATACATGAGCTAAATAATTAACTTACTTCTGATTAGAGCACTATGTTTTAGTTCTTTAACTTAGGAGTATGATATTGCTTTTGTTCATTAATATCTTTATGATATTATATTTTAGTTTAATATTATAATTTATTATATTTATATGATATTATATTATATTTTCATTTATTATATTTTATTTTAATATAATATTTTACTATATTGTATTGTATTGTATTTTAATAATATATTTTATATTATTTAAGTTTAATATTATATTTGTATGATATTATATTTTAATTTAATTATATACTTAATCATATTTAATATATATTATATGTCAAATATTAAATGTTATTAAATTTAGTATGAGAAACTAAGTAAATGCTACTTAGTTTAATATTTATAGTATATCATGTTGTTTTTTTTTATTTTTTTTATTTATTAGTTAAAAACTAAGTAAATAGAACTTAGTTTATTTTTTTGGTTAACTAATTATAATAAATATTTTTCTATTCTTATTTAAATATTGGTTTTTAATTTTATTATACTATATAATAAAATTTTAGTATAGCTTAATAATAGTACTCCCTCCATTCCTTAATATAGGTCGTTTTAGACATGTGCACAAGAATTAAAAAAATGATTAAAAAGCATTAACTATAGTATCGATTGTCTATAATACTATTCACCTCACTTATCTCATAAATATGGATCAAAAGATTAGGTGGAGTAATAAGGGACAATTTGGAAAAAATAGTAATCAATTCTCCTAGATAATCACAAACGACAAATAATTAAGAATAAAAAAGAGAGTCTAAAACGACCTATATATAGGAATGGAGGGAGTATAGCTTATAACTACCTCTTGTTTGTACAGGTTTCTAAGGCAAATAGTAGGCAACTTTAAAATTTTAAACCAAGTTTATCTCTGAATGTGGTTGATTGATTGTTTTCAATTTTTGGTGGCAAGCAAGGTCATTTTTTGCATGAATGGTCCTGGCAATTGTTATATCCGTACATAAGTTTTTTTGACCAACTTTGTTTGTAGCTTGTCATATTCATTTTAGTTGATTATGGTGGTCAATTGTTACAAAATAGCTATAATAAAAAAGAAATATTTTTGAGTTTGATAAGCATCAGAATACTTATGAAGTACTATAGTACACTATAAAAACATTCAAGAAATTAAATGAGCAATGTGCAGCACAATTAACATATCTAAAAGTAACAAGTTTAAAACATAAAAATAAATTTACCCAAATCAATTTTACTCTAATTAAAACTTATAGACCAAATCATATTACCCAAATCAAGTTTAAGTACTAATAAAATCATAATCATATTACCCAAACATAATCAGATTCATATATGTCAAACTAGTGCATGTATAATCAGATTCAAAATCAATTTACTTAAATCATATTCATTGAAATATTATTTTCTCAAACAAAAAAGAAATCTATACCTGAAGGAGGCGGTGACGTGGGCGGCTGTTGCGTCCGATGGCGTTGCCTTCTCCCTCTTCTCCCCCTTCTCCCTTTTCTTTCTCCCTCTTTTTTCCCTTTTACTTACAGCATCTTTGTCGGAGAGGCCTCGATACTTTAAAAGATCAAGAGCGGGATCGGATCGCATCGCGGTCATTTGAATTTTAATGATGTGGAAGTATCTGCGACCAAATACGGTCGCTGATTGTGAGAGGTCGCAAAGTACCAGGGTGCCAACACTTTCAACCAATTTTTTAGGAGGTAAAATTGAACCAGCAACCAATTAGTGACCGGGTGCGGTCGCTAAAATAATCTAGCGACTATATTCAAGGGCGATCGCTAATAATCATATCCGCGACCGGAAGTGCGGTCGCTGATAGAGCATTTTCTTTTAGTGATCCACTCTTCTACTCTACGAGTAGGAAATTCACTAAGGATATCGATACAACTTCAAATCACAAAGATTTCTTTAGGACCAGTAGCCTTGGAACACTAGTACACTGTGTACTCTTCAAGCCCAGTAAACTTGGAACACTAGTTCACTAAGAACTCTTCAAGCCTAGCAGACTTGGCAGCTCTGTTATGAGAGTTTGTTCGTGTTCTGCTACTAAGTTTCCTTAAGCATGAGTTATGAAGAACTTAATAGCGAAGCAAGATATTTCTTCTGATTCGTAGAGTGAGGCTTTTACAAATCTTTTTATGTTTTGTATCTTCTTGCTACTAATATATTCAATATGATTGCCTTATGTAGATTCCTTTGAATTCTTCCAGTTAAAAGGCTTCTGTTGGAGTATTAAATGCTTCAGATATTCTGGGATATTTGATGTTGACATTTTGGGTTCATGTCATAGCTCATTTCTAACTCGCCTGTCACATTAGTCTGCTTTTTCACCTAACACCTCTGAGCCGTCACTTTTAGCATACTGGTTAGTAGTCACCTTTTTTTGTTTCCTTGATTTAGACCAAAAAGTTTTGGTGAGTATATCGGGATCTTCAATTAGCAACGTTCGTATGTCAATTTTCATTGTTAGACATTCTCACTAATCAGACAAATGACCTCGATGATTCTGATGCTGACTTTGATGTACTCTACGATTACTTGGTCGTAGTTTGTCTGTAGGAATCATAGAGTGACTTGACTTTGACATTTCTACGATTTTGAGAGTCCTCTGCGATTTGATAGTGCTATAATATCTTGCACTTAGCTCTTGTCGTCTGTTTTACGATCATGTTGGAGTTGCTATGTGATAACTCTACGATCACTCGGGCATACTCTTAGATTCTGCACTTGGCTCTACGATTGCTCGGGCAGACTCTACGATTCTTCACTTGGTGGAATCAGACTTCTCACAACGACAAATAAGCTCTACGAACCTTTTAACTATTACATCAATTCAGCTTATAAGATCAACCTAACAAGTTTAATCTTTCTATTCTAAGTCCTTGTATATTATTTCATCTATGTTAATCTAAGGACTTTACACATTTGTTAAAGCATGCATACATGCATATTTGTTTATTCTAACATCAAATTTATTCATGTAATTTCCAACAATATCCCCTTATTTGATGTCGACATAACCAAATAGATTTACATTATATCATCAATTTCTAATGCAAGTTGCTAGATGATAAACATGACTTAATGATCTGCGAGCAACTGAATTTCTAAAAGATAAACATGAATTTATTGATGTTCTTCAATGATATTATAGTTCATAATAGATACATCAATAAAAAGAAAGGAAACTTATCTTCTACCTCCTCTTGGTCTCTTGAGTCTTGGAGGATTTGTATATTCTTCAACTTTCCTTTTCATGTGAGCCTCATTTCACCTTGCAATTTCTTTTACTTCATTTTGGTCAAGAGCTTTACCATGATCATGTATGTTCATGAAGACATGATCTCCAATGGGCATGCTTAGGCTAGTTCGAGACACTCCTTGCGTCCTGGAGGGAGTGGGGACTTGGGTACTTAGAGGGAGTGCCATTTTTTGTTGTTGGTCTGCTCTTGACAGAGGTTGATTGACCTTGATGCTACTTCATATGCCTCCCCTTACTCTCATACCTTGTACTCTTCTACTCTTTACTATTCTCCCCCTTTATGTTAGCATCTAGGGTCCGAATATCTTGAGATAGACGATCCATTCCTTGCACCAACTCATGTAGTTGACATCTAGATTGAGTGATGTCAACTCTATTTTCTTGAGCCATAGCTTCAGTCTATTTTTGTTGACGATGAACAAGAGCCAGGGTAGTGTCTGTTCACTTAATATGCTGCAAGGTCAATTGCTCGAAGGATTGGAGGATTATGCTGAGCTCGAATAACTTATAAGTTACAGCTTGGTTTTGCTTGGCGTTTGATTATGTGAGACAGAGAATGGCCTTCTAGTGAGTAGTTAGCTGCTTCAGGTAGACATTGTCTCTTGCTACGACTAGATTGGTAATTTCATCGTGATATTTTCTTAGACGTTTGTAGAAGTCTTTGCTCAGTGTAGCTGGAAGCTTGGCAGTAATCTCCTTAAAAGATATAGGAATGAAGTATGTTAGTTCCCGGAAGCACAATAGTTATCTAGAAGGGGGGGGGGGGGGGTGAATAGATATTTAAAAATATTGTCGAAATACTTTGTTAGTTTTGTTATCGATTTAAACACAACGGAATTAAGAATTTTTTTAATCTTCCTTTTAGATATGATGAGTTAATGAGAGTGAGGCAATTATAACAGTTATAACAAGAATGCAAGAGACACAACAGTTTTAAGTGGTTCAGAGCACTTAAAGCTCATAGTCCACTCTTCTACTCCTCGAGTAGGAAATCCACTAAGGATATCTTTTACACTTTTTGAATCTCATAGATTCCTTCTAGACCAGCAGTCTAGGCACTTCTTAGTTCACTTTTGAACTCTTCAAGTCCAGCAGACTTGGTTCTTCACAGTTAACTTAGAACTCTTCAAGTCCTTCTGACTTGGAACTTCTTACTTCACTTGATTGGTAGTTGATGAGTTCTTGATTGGTGCTACTCAGTTGCCGTTAAACTCTTGTTCGAAAGAACTGAGTAGCTGAGCAAGCTTTCTCTTTTTCAGATCGTAGAGTTGAGCGTTGAGTGTTCTTTTTCGTTTTGTTCAATGCTTGCTTGTTCTATCATCTGCAGATGTTTTGTATATATGTGATCATTGAAATCTATCCGTTGAAGACATCCGTTGAAGAATTAAATGCGTTTGACATTTCTGAACTTTGATGGAGTCTTCTGCACATATTCTGAATTACATTCTGGCCCACTGACACAGCAGACTGCTTTCTCACCTAACACCTGAACATGTGTTTTCCTCTGACCAATGGTACTTTCCTTAGCTTCTTCAATACGTTTCCTTGTTGTATACAAAGGATATCTTTTGTGCCATTGAGACTGGTGAGGACTTCAACGTCTATAACCCATTCCACATTTGTTGGGATTTATCTTTAAACAAAAGGGTAAGGCTCGATGCTTCTGACACATGAAGATGATACTCTACGATTCAGATCGTGATGTCTTGCCACCTTGGTGCTTGATCCGATGCTATCAAACAAGAACACTACGATTTCTCTTAAGGACTGGCACACTACGATCTTCACTTGCTTGTCTTGCAGACTCTACGTTTCCGAGAGCACACTACGATTATTATTCTTTTTAATAAATGGTTTAATTGATAAAAGGTTAAAGTTAATGGTGATATTTGAAAATTTTGCAAAGTAAGCAAGTTGATATAAAATATTCGTTGTGTCGGGGAATATTTGTTTGGTCGGGGAATATTCTTTTTATCAGGGAATATCCGTACGATGACACCATTATTGGTGGACCCCACAACGAAATAATTTTCGTAGTTAGAAAATGACAAAAATATCTTTTTATAAAAATAACGGCGAAAGTTTTTCCGTTAAACTGTTGAAATACCCGGTGGTAAAAGTACAGTAATACGCGTAGTTACATAGTAGCACATAATATTGATTATTGAGGCTTACGTAAGAAGCCACTTAGTTTACTCAATTATTGCTACAGTAATTGTTGCATAGTATCTCACGTTATTTGATTCAATTATTGTTATAGTATCATCTGCATAATATTTTATATTATTAAATCAATAATTGAGATAACAAAGTTATTCATATTATTATTTACAATATTGACGATGTCTAGAAAGTTCTGTCGAGGAGAGGTTTGGTCACCTAATTGCGCCAATAGGGAGAAATCCTTATCGGAAAGCCTCCTCTTTCCTGGGAATGATCTGGTTGTTAAATATTGTGAGTTATAATATTAATGATGAATAATTGTTGAAGTATTAAGAATGTGTTTATTGAAGATATGTGAATTACAAAAGTTAGAGGGGAATATTGCAAACTTGGAAAACTTTAGGGGTACTAAAGTGTAATAAGTTAAATCAATATGGACCATTGGTGGTGGTTTTAATAGTAAATCAATCTGGACCATTAGTGGTGGTTTTAATAGTAAATTAATCTGGAACGTCGATGGTGGTTTTAATAGTAAATCAATCTGGACCGTTGATGGTGGTTTTAATTGTGACGCCCCCCAAAATAGGTATAAATCACCCATTCTGTTTCGCCAAATACATGGTACAGAAACAAATACAACTTCAGTAATACAATTGTTGTGCAAAATACGACAACACATATACTGTGAGTTTAAATATAAATATTGTCTTCTAGACAATATCCACACTCAAATAAGTCCTCATTATAATTATTGATACATTATTTTACAAAAATAGTGAGGACTGCTAAAACAACTGTCTAGGACCATCACTCTATACCCCGACTGGTTCCTGCTATGTTCTCGCTTCCTGAGAAGAAAAATGGAATAAAAAGGAAAAGGGTGAGCTCAACTAGCCCAGTAAAGAATATTATGACTAAGATAATATACAACAAATTATCATTAGTCTTCAACATGGAAAAATCTGATATAATATAATAGACAACAAGTTTTAGATCAACAACTGCAGCGGAAACAACAATTCATTAGAAGAGTTAAGTAGAGAAAGAATTCTACTATCTTCTAAGATTTAAAAGTCCATCATCAATATTTTATTCCTGTAACATCAATCAATATACATCTTGAATCAAATATTCATCTTTGCACTACAGGCCAAAGATATTTATTTGTATCACTAGTTGGTCATGTTCATCTCAACACCTGTTCATCTTTGTACTATGGGCCAAAGATATTCATTAGGTAATCATTCATCTTTGCACTACAGGCCAAATATATTCATCAGTTAATCTTCATCTTTGCACTACATGCTTAAGATTTTCAGTAATATCATCATTTAGGACCGAGGATGATGAAAAATATCTTAAAGAAAATGAATCCAGTGAGATAAAAGTTCAAAGATTAGGGATTCGTACTTTAGTTTATCCAAGTTCAAAAATACCTTATAATAATCAATTATGAAGCAAAATTAAAGAATAAAGATCAAAACATGGATACAATCAAAGATAGTAACCATAATAGACAACTTGGACAAAGAAAAGAAAATTTTATTTTTTTTTATGAATAGTGCTGTATTCGTGAATAGTGTCGTATACGTGAATAGTGTTGTATACGTGAATAGTAACCTCGACACAAAAATGTAGAAATTTCACAATAAAATCCATACCAATATTTCAGCATAATGATATTGAAGAAAATAATATTATTTACGAAGAAAATAACATCCCTTACCTCAAAATAACAGTATTTCTGATCGGAATATCGGTATAAGGCATAAGAAAACTTGCAGATCTGATGAATAGCAACTCACAAAGTATCTAAATACTCATAAAATACACTCGATAATATAGAGAGAGAAAGAGAGAAAACTTGTTTCTGGTGTGATTTTCAATTCTAACTAAGCACCCTATTTATAGAAAAATGCTTAGAACGCCATAGCAGACTAACCTGCTACCTAATGGCTTTACCTGCTAGTATTTAAGCCCACCACTTTTGAAAATAAATTCTAGCACATTTCATTACTCACCAACCAAAAGTGGGGCCCACCTTATTTTAATAAAAACATTTATTTCCGAAACTTCAATAATTCATAATAAATAGCCCTTTAATCAGGAAAATTCGAATCTCATGTCTAATCCATAGGAAATTAAATTCTCTACAACTTTGTAAGTTTAAGTTTTTCCAAATTCCAAACAAAAAATGACCGAAATCCTCATATGGACAATTTTCAAAACTTCCATTTCGACAAAATACTGATAAAACACCTCAGCATTAATTCCTTAATTTATAACTACAATAAATATATCCATCATTTATATCCACATAAAAATAAATATTTCCTTATCATATAAATCAATAATCAATTATTCACAAATAATATTATAGAATCACAATTATGACAACCAGGTTGTTCCCAGGAAAGAGGGGCTTTTCCATAAGGGATTCTCCCTTTTATTGGCGCAATTAGGTGACCAAACTCCTTTCCTAGACAGAACTTCCTTAGACATTGCCAATAATGCTATCTAATAATATTATTCAAATAATATGAATTATTGATCTGATAATGGGAAATACTGTGCAGTGACAATTATTGAACAACAATAATATAACTTATCAACGTAGCAATTATTGAATCAATAAAATAAAATATTGAACAGTAATTACTGTAACAATTATTGAGTAGTGCCTTCTTACGTAAGAATCAATAATTCAAAAATATGCATGCAATACCGTGCTATCATGTGCAACCATGCCAGACATCGTATTTTAACCACCGGGTATTCCAACAAAGTGTTAATCTGTAATAACTACTGTAGTTATTTATAAAAACTCAAACTTATCGTTTTCTTCATCCGATCGTTATTCTGTTATGGGGCCCACAAATGGCTACGCCTTCGTACGAATATTCCCCAACAGAAAGAATATTCCCAGACAAAAATGAATATTTTATAACCACGTGCTTATTTTGAAAAATTTGCATATTTCACCCATAACCAAAGTATTATATCAATTTATTATTCACAATAAATTCGATTTTATTCATTCTTACAACCTCCCCTCCTTTTTCGTCCTTGAAATTGACATACGCACCTGATATTTCGAAAAGGTGAGGATACCTCGCTTTCATTTCTGATTTCAACTCCCAGGTCATTTCTTCAATAGCATGGTTCCTCCAAAAAACCTTAACTTGAGGTATAACCTTTATGCGTAGGACATGCTCTTTCCTATCCAAGATCTTGACAGATACCTTCTCGTACGTTAAATCTTCGGCTATCTCGTCTAGTTGTAACGCAATAATGTGGTTTGGGTCGTCCACATATTTACGTAACATCAATACGTGAAAAATGTTATGAACACGCGACATACTTAGCGTTATGGTGAGTCTATAGGCCACAGTTCCTACTCGATCGAGGATTTCAAATAAATCGAAGGCTTGAGCTTTCTTCTCTTTATTGACTCTTACTTTTAGAATAACGCATTCTTGCACTTTTTTTTATATTCATCAGCTTCGGTGTGTAGCTTGAGCGGTTTTAACTTTATCAATTAAAGTCAATTCTACTCGTATATTTAACATCATAACGTTGGTACTTGGAGCCTTTAACTCTATCTCCATCCTTTGTAAGTTATGCAAAATAGGTCTTTGTGTTCGACAATATCACACTCGTACTCGCATACGATCTTCTACTCAATGCGTCAGCTACTACGTTCGCTTTTCCAAGACGGTATGGTCAGAACAGGTGCCGAAATGAGTCACCTCTTGAGCTCTTAGAAAATCTTCTCGCATTCCTCGCTCCATACGAATTTTGTATCTTTCCGAGTCAGCTAAGTTAACGGAGTAGCGAATCGAGAAAATCCTTCCACGAATCTCCGATAGTAACCAGCTAAGCCTAGAAAGCTAGATATTTCGATTACTGACTTAGGTTGCTCTCAACTGTGACTCATATCCCAATCTTGGATAGCACGTCACAATGGCGCCTATCAGTTTACCACCGCACGAATATGACGTCCCCTACGGAGAATCTAGCTTTGGTGCATTCCACAAAGGAAGTCACTAGATAGAGGCTCGGGTACCAACTTTTATAGTTGGGTTTTTAACTCCTGAAGTTCAATAGGAGCCATTTGATATGGATATTTGAAAATGGTTTTTGTACCGGGTTCAAAGTCGATACAAAATTCAATATCACACTCTCGGGGTAGGAAAGGAAGTTCTTCAGGAAATACGTCAGGAAATTCACTAACAATAGAAATATCATTCAAATTTGACGTATTTTTGTTTAAATCCATGAAATGGGCTAAGAAAGCTTGACATCCGTTTTTTAATAAAAGAATGGCTTTATGGCTTGATATGAAAGTGTTTGACTTCAATGGTTTGGTTGCTTGAATTCGCATAACAGGTTAGTTAGGAATATGAAAACTAACAACCTTATGAAAACAATCAATTTTGGCATGATGAGTAGTTAACCAATCAATCCCTAAAATTACGTCAAATGCAAGTATCTATAAAGAGATAAGATCAACAGGTAATGTGATTGTGCCCATTTGGATTATACAAGATTTATAAATCGTGGATATGATAACAGTTTCTCCCGACGGAGTCTCCACAGATAAGTCAAAGTCTAATTTCTCCGGAGTCAAGTTTAAACGTTGAGCACAAACAGAAGAAATAAAAGAGTGGGTAGAACCGGTATCTAATAAGTTATAGTCTTCGCAAGAATTTATAATTAATTATCCCGTGCTAACTTCGTTCGGGTTACTCGCTCTTTGAGAAGTCATGAAAAACGCTCTTCTTGAAACCACCGACTTTGTTTTGTCCGTATCCACCTTTGGTGCCACCGTCCCCAATGGACTTGATTTATTCTGAGACAAAATAGAGCTATGTGACCATCTTTTCCACAACTAAAACATATCTTAGAAAGCTGTGAACAGTTTGGACTTATATGTCCCTCCTCTCCGCATCTGTAGCATCTAACTGGCGGTCGTTCTCCTCCTCTAGAATTTGTTCTTTGGTCTTTGTCTTTGCTTTTGAGCGTCTTCCCGTCATCGTTAAATCTTCTTCTTGAAATTTCCACTTGAATCATTTTTTCTATTATCTTGGCCATGATTACCCACAAGAAGTGGTTACCATTTTGGCATGATAATTTCCTCCACGATGGTTATCATTGTTAGATGGCCAGATTGCTGCCACACCGCATTTACGATTATTATCATGTTGTTGTTTCGTTATCCCTTGGTTGGGGTGGCTCATTATCAAGCTCCAATAATCGAGCCCTATTCACTACATCCGAATATAAACAAAGTTTGTGAGAAATGAGGTATTGACGTATTTTGGGTTTCAAACCTCGCAGAAAAATTCGCGTCATTCTCTCCTCATTATCAACTAAATGGGATGCAAATTGGGACAACTCGGCAAACTTAGCTTCGTACTGTGACACGTTCATATTGTTTTACTCCAGCTTGATGAACTCAACCTCCTTTATGTGACGAATACTTTCGGGAAAGTACTTGTCGTTGAACAATTCTTGGAACTTCTCCCAAGACATCTTCAGTGCGGCAGATTGAGTACGCTTTTTCTGATTCCCACCAAGAATCGCCTCTCCTTGCAACATGAAGGTGGCAAAGGGAACCTTTTGCTCCTCAGAACATCCCAAGACATCAAATATCTTGGTGATCTGCTTTATTCATGTCTCTGCCGTAAGTGGTTCTGGCTTTCCCAAAAACTCTGGTGGTCCCTGCTCCTTGAACTGCTTAGCGGCGACTATCCGAGAGTTGCCAGTGTTTCCATCTGCATTTTGAATAGGAGTCCCTCTCACCTGATGTTGCATGAATTGCATAAAGCCTCTGAACATCCCATCGTTCATCATTTGATCAGTGTTATTGTTTACCTGAGGATTATTGTCATCCTGATGCACATTATCCTGGGTATTGATCGTTGGTGACTCAACGGTCTCATGTGCTTCATTACTTATCACAACATTTTCAGTTGCCATTTTCAAACACTGCCACAAAACAAGGGTTTATTAACATGTCACATATTATCCCTATACTCTGACCGACCAATTAAATACCAAATAAACTTAGGTAGGTCATACTAGCGAAGAAATTTCCCGTCTCTCCCCTCCTAGTTCTTGTCTCACATCTCAGTCAGGGATTATATCCCTAAGCTTTGATACCAACTGTGACACACCCCCCAAAATAGGTATACATCACCCATTCTGAGTCGCCAAATACATGGTACGAAACAAATACAACTTCAGTAATACAATTGTCGTGTAAAATCGACAACACATATACTGTGAGTTTAAATACAAATATTGTCTTCTAGACAATATCCACACTCAAATAAGTCCTCATTATAATTATTGATACACTATTTTACAAAAATAGTGAGGATCGCTAAAACAACTCGCTCAGGACCATCACTCTATACCCCGATTGGTTTTCGCTTTATGTTCTCGCTTCGAGAAGAAAATGGAACAAAAAGGAAAAGGGTGAGCTCAACTAGCCCAGTAAAGAATATTATGACTAAGATAATATACAACAAATTATCCTTAGTCTTCAACATGGAAAAATCTGATATAATATAATAGACAACAAGTTTTAGATCAACAACTGCAACGAAAACAAAAATTCATTAGAAGAGTTAAGTAGAGAAAGAATTCTACTATCTTCTAAGATTTAAAAGTCCATGATCAATATTTTATTCCTGTAACATCAATCAATATACATCTTGAATCAAATATTCATCTTTGCACTACAGGCCAAAGATATTCATTTGTATCACTAGTTGGTCATGTTCATCTCAACACCTGTTCACCTTTGTATTACGGGCCAAAGATATTCATTAGGTAATCATTCATCTTTGCACTACAGGCCAAAGATATTCATCAGTTAATTATTCATCTTTGCACTACATGCTAAAGATATTCAGTAATATCATCATTTAGGACTGAGGATGATGAAAAATATCTTAAAGAAAATGAATCCAGTGAGATAAAAGATCAAAGATTAGGGATTCGTACTTTAGTTTATCCAAGTTCAAAAATACCTTATAATAATCAATTGTGAAGCAAAATTCAAGAATAAAGATCAAAATATGGATACAATCAAAGATAGTAACCATAATAGACAACTTGGACAAAGAAAAGAAAATTTTATTTTTTCTGTGAATAGTGCCGTATTCAAGAATAGTGTTGTATACGTGAATAGTGCCGTATACGCGAATAGTAAACCCGACACAAAAATGTAGAAATTTCACAATAAAATCCATACCAATATTTTAGCATAATGATATTAAAGAAAATAATATCATTTACGAAGAAAATAACATCCCTTACCTCAAAATAACAAAGATTTACGATGGAATATCTCAGATAAGGTTTGAAGGAAACTTGCACTGATGAATAGAAACTCACAAAGTATCTAAATACTCATAAAATACGCTCGATAATATAAAGAGAGAAAGAGAGAAAACTTGTTTCTGGTGTGATTTTCAATTCTAACTAAGCATCCTATTTATAGAAAAATGCTTAGAACGTTATAGCAGACTAACCTGCTACCTGATGGCTTTACCTGCTACTATTCAAGCCCACCACTTTTGAAAATAAATTCTAGCACATTTCATTACTCACCAACCAAAAGTGGGGCCCACTATATTTTAATAAAAATATTTATTTCCGAAACTTCAATAATTCATAATAAATAGCCTTTTAATCAGAAAAATTCGAATCTCATGTCTAATCCATAGGAAATTAAATTCTCTACAACTTTGTAAGTTTAAGTTTTTCCAAATTCCAAACGAAAAATGACCGAAATCCACACACGGACGATTTTCAAAACTTCAATTCCGACAAAATACTGATAAAACACTTCAGCATTAATTCCTTCATTTATAACCACAATAAATATATCCATCATTTATATCCACATAAATATAAATCAATAATCAATTATTCACAAATAATATTACAGAATCACAATTATGACAACCAGGTTGTTTCCAGAAAAGAGGGGGCTTTCCGATATGTATTTCTCCTTATTGGCGCGCAATTAGGTGACCAAACCCCTTTCCTAGACAAAACTTCCTTAGACATTACCAATAATGCTATCTAATAATATTATTCAAATGATATGAATTATTGATCTGATAATGGGAAATACTGTGCAGTGACAATTATTGAACAACAATAATATAACATATCAACGTAGCAATTATTGAATCAATAAAATAAAATATTGAACAGTAATTACTGTAACAATTATTGAGTAGTGCATTCTTACGTAAAAACAATAAAATCAAAATATCATGCAATAATACAGGTGCTCTTTGCAAACCACGCGCCAGACATCGTATTTTAACCAAGGAGTATTCCAACAAAGTGTTAAGCAGAATAACTACGCCAATTATTTATAAAAACTCAAACTTGTCATTTTCTTCATCCGACCGTTATTATGTTATGGGGCCCACAAATGGCTGCGCCGTCATACAAATATTCTCCGACAGAAAGATTATTCCACGACCAAACGAATATTCCTCGACAAAAATGAATATTTTATAACCACTTGTTTATTTTGCAAAATTTGCACATTTCACCCATAACCAAAGTATTATATCAATTTATTATTCACAATAATAAATAGAGAAAATTCAATTTTATTCATTAAAAAGTTGGGGTCTTACATTAATAGTAAATCAATCTGGACCGTCGGTGGTGGTTTTAAAAGTAAATCAATCTGGACCGTCAGTGGTGGTTTTAAAAGTAAATCAATCTCGACCGTCGGTTGTGATTTTAATAGTAATCAATCTGGACTGTCTATTCTAATAGTAAATCAATTTGGACCGTTCGTGAATTAATTACTATTTAGTCAGTTCTCCTATAAATAGAAGCTTGATTCTTCTTTCATTCTCACCAATTAACTGAGACTCACAAGAGAAACTATAGAGAGAGAAACTATAGTGAGTAAGAAGAAGAGTATTCTGCTACTTCACTATTGCAGTATTCAGCCTTCCACTAAGGTAAGATATATTATTTGTTTTATTCGTAAGGGATATTATTTGTTGTACTCGTAAGGGATGTTATTTCTTTTGTATTCGTAAGGGGTATTATTTCTTTCGTATTCATAAGGAATACTATTTTTTCGTATTCATCCTTTAATATGTTGGAATAACTGCCTACATCGCGGATTACGCACATCAGTATGATCGGGTTAAAATCCATTCTTGATTTCAGTATGTTATTTCTTTTCATATTCTTAAATCTAAACTTACTATGGTAAGTATTGCTTCAATAATCCTTGAAATTAGTGGAATATACTTGAGTTTTGCGCTTCATCCAGTATCGCTTCATTGGAATAGTGATATGAACTTTCTTATTAAATATCAATATTTTCACCGGGGTACTATTCACGGGTTACTATTCACCCATTTACTATTCACTCAAATATTATTCACTCGGGTATTCGGGGCACTTTTCATGCCGGGGTACTATTCACGGGGTACTATTTACTCGGGTACTATTCATCCGTAGTACTATTCACGATAAAATTTGATTTCTTTTATGTCCAAGATTATTTTTGATACATGAATATTATTCTTGAATTTTACTCCACAAAGCAGTATCATGTTGATAATTTGGATATTTTTAAACTCTAGATAAATTTAAAGTCTTTAATATTTATCCTTGATCTCGTTTGATTGAATTCTTATATCATTTTCATCATCCTCATGCTTATATTGTGATGAAAGTCATCTTTGGCTTACGTGCATAGATAGACTGTTGATTGGTATGATTATTACCAGGGATCATTCGGTATAATCATGACCCGTAATGTTACAAATGATGTGGTAAAAATCCTCATTGGCCTGTAATGCATTGATGGACAGTTGTTGGTATGATTATGACCTTGGATTTTTTGGTATAATCATGACCATTGATGATTACATGAATATCCTTGGCCCATAGTGCAGGGAGGATTCGATTATATGGTTTATTTATTTAGCTGAGTCTCAGCGATAAAGTTGATGAAAACCTTTTTAAATCATAGAAGATAGTAGATATCATGCTCTACTTGACTCTTCTAATGGATTGATTGTTCCGCTGCAGTTAAACTTGTTGTCTATTATATTCTATCAGTTTAACATTGTTGAAGGCTAGCGATAACTTATTCTGCATTATCTTAGTCATAATATTTCTTACTAGGCTAGTTGAGCTCACCCTTTTGCCTTCATTATTCTCTTCAGGAAATGAGACCATAGCCGGGACTAGTCGGGGAACGGAGTGATGGTCCGAGTTGGATGCTTTAATAATTCTCACTATTTAGTGTGATAATAAATGTAATGAGGATTGAATTTGAGTTTGGATACTGTCTATGAGATAATATTCGTTTAAAAAATCTCAGCTCTGGTTGTATAATTAAGTTTGTATTTGTATTCTGTACCATGTATTTGGCGACCCAAGATGGGTGATGTATACCTATTTTGGGGGAGTCACAGTTGGTATCAAAGTTTAGGGATATGATCCCTGGCTGAGATGTGAGACAAGAACTAGGAGGGGAGAGACGAGGAATTCTTTCGCTAGTATGACCTACCTAAGTTTATTTGGCATTTAATTGGTCGGTTAGAGTATAGGGATAATATGTGGCATGTCAATTAACCATTGTTTTGTGGCAGTGTTTAAAAATGGCATCTGAAAATGTCGATATAAGCAATGAAGCACATGAGACCGTTGAGTCACTAACGATCAATACCCAAGATAATGTGAAACATGAAGATAATAATCCTCAGGTAAACAACAACACCGATCAAATGATGAACGATGGGATGTTCAGAGGCTTTATGCAATTCATGTAATATCAGGCGAGATCGGCTCCTGTTCAAAATATAGGTGGAAACACTGGCAACTCTCGGATGGTCACTGCTAAGCAGTTCAAAGAGCTGGGACCACCGGAGTTTTTGGGAAAGACAAAACCACTTAAGGCGGAGACCTGGATACAACAGATCACCAAGATATTTGATGAGTTATTGGAGCGCAATAATGAGTCAACCCAACCAAGACAAAGCAGTCGGAAAGTCGATAATACCAGTGGTAGTAGTCATAGAAGCAATGACAACAAACGTGGAGGGAATTAACATGCCAGAAATGGTAACCACTCCGGTGGTAATCATGGCCAAGATAATAGAAGTGGAAATTTCTAGAAGAGGAGATTCAATAATGATGGAAAGACGTCAACACCAACACATGTTGTTAAGGAAGGAGAACGACTGCTGGTCGTATGTTACAAATGCGGAGGGGAGAGACACATGAGTCCAAATTGTCACAGTAGTCCAAAACATGTTACAATTATGGAAGATAAGGTCACATAGCCCAATTTTGTCGTGCACCAAAGTTAAGTCCAGCTGGGATGGAGGCATCGAAGGCCATCCCAGACAAGACAAACCAGTAGTTCAAGGGATAGCATTTTTTATAACCTCCCAAAAAGTGAAGAATCTGAACGAGGTGATCATGAGTAAGCCAATCATAAACTCTAGCGAAGTCTATACCTTATTTGATACCGGTTCTACCAATTCTTTTATTTCTCCTACTTGCACTCAACATTTAAATTTGACTTCGGAGAAATTAGACTTTGACTTATCTGTTGAAACTCCACTGGGGGAAACCTTTATTACATCCACTGTTTATAAGTCTTGTTTGATTCAAATCGGTAACCGCACGTTACCTGTCGATCTTATCTCTTTGAAAATACTTGCCTTTGATGTGATTCTAAGAGTCGACTGGTTAACTACTCATCATGCTAAAATTGATTATTTTCTTAAGGTTGTTAGCTTTCATATTCCTAACCAACCTATTATGCGAATTAAAGCAACCAAACCACTAAAGTCAATCACTGTCATATCAAGCCATAAAGGTATTCGTTTATTGAAAATAGATGTCAAGCTTTCTTAGCCCATGTCACATATTTAAACAAAAATACGTCAGATTTGAATGATAATTTTATTGTTAATAAATTTCCTGACGTATTCCCTGAAGAACTTCCTGGCCTACCCCTAGAGCTTGAAATCGAATTTTTTATCGACCTTGAACCCGATACAAAACCTCAAATATTTTTTCACCCAAAACAAACGTAACATGCGCTAAAGACGTTGACTCGAGCTGTTGAAAGATTACGATAATATCATTCAATACCATCTTGGAAAATCAAATGTGGTAGCTGACGCGTTGAGTAGAAGATCGTATGCGTTTACGAGTGCGATATTGTTAACACAAAGACCCATTTCGTACGACTTACAAAGGATGGAGATAGAGTTAAAGACTCCAAGAACCTACGTAAAGATAGCAATATATACGATTAGAATCAACTTTAATTGATAAAGTTAAAGCCGTTCAAGCTACAGACTCAGAGCTGATGAATGTGAAGAAGAAGGTTTAAGAAGGCGTTATTCTAGAAGCAAGAATCGACGAAGAGAGGAAATCTCAATCCTCGATTTAATTGGTCCATTTGAAATACTTGACCGAGTAGGAACTGTGGCCTATAGACTCACTTTACCGCCAAGTATGTTGCGTGTTCATAACGTTTTTCACATATTTATATTACGTAAATATGTGGACGACCCAAACCACATTATTGAATTAGAACCAGACGAGATAGCGGAAGATTTAATGTATGAAGAGGTACCTGCTAAAATCTTGGATAAGAAGGATCATATTCTACGCTCAAATGTTATTTATACCTCAAGAGTTAGAATCTGACGAGGTATCTCATCTCTTCGGCATACCAGGTACGTACGTAAATTTCGAGGGCGAAATTTCATAAGGAGGGGAGATTGTAAGACCCCAAATTTTATGAAATGAAAGTATCTAATTTTCTTATAATTATTATTCTATTTAATAAATGGTTTAATTGATAAAAGGTTAAAGTTAAGGGTGATATTTGAAAATTTTGCAAAGTAAACAAGTTGATATAAAATATTCGTTGTGTCGGGGAATATTTGTTTGGTCGAGGAATATTCTTTTTGTCAGGGAATATCTGTACGACGACACCATTATTGGTAGACCCCACAACAGAATAATTGTCGTAGTTAGAAAATGACAAAAATATCTTTTTATAAAAATAACAGCGAAAGTTTTACCTTTAAACTGTTGAAATACCCGGTGGTAAAAGTACAGTAATACGCGTAGTTGCATAATAGCACACGGTATTGATTATTGATGCTTACGTAAGAAGCCACTCAGTTTACTCAATTATTGCTATAGTAATTGTTGCATAGTATCTCACGTTATTTGATTCAATTATTGTCATAGTATCATTTGCATAATATTTTTTATTATTAAATCAATAATTGAGATAACAAAGTTATTTATATTATTATTTGTAATATTGACGATATCTAGAAAGTTCTGTCGATGAGAGGTTTGGTCACCTAATTGGGTGCCAATAGGGAGAAATCCTTATCGGAAAGCCCCCTCTTTCCTGGGAATGATCTGGTTGTTAAATATTGTGAGTTATAATATTAATGATGAATAATTGTTGAAGAATTAAGAATGTATTTATTGAAGATAAGTGAATTACAAAAGTTAGAGGGGAATATTGCAAACTTGGAAAACTTTAGGGGTACTAAAGTGTAATAAGTTAAATCAATCTGGACCATTAGTGGTGGTTTTAATAATAAATCAATCTGGACCATTGATGGTGGTTTTAATAGTAAATCAATCTGGACCGTCGATGGTGGTTTTAATAGTAAATCAATCTGGACCGTTCATGAATTAGTTACTATTTAGTTATTTCTCCTATAAATAGAAGCTTAATTCTTCTTTCATTTTTACCAATTCACTGAGACTCACAAGAGAAACTATAGAGAGAGAAACTATAGAGAGCAAGAAGAAGAGTATTCTGCTACTTCACTATTGCAGTATTCAGACTTCTACTAAGGTAAGTGATATTATTTGTTTTATTCGTAAGGGATATTATTTGTTGTACTCGTAAGGGATGTTATTTCTTTTGTATTTGAAAGGGGTATTATTTCTTTCGTATTCATAAGGAATACTATTTTTTCGTATTCATCCTTTAATATGTCGGAATAACCTGTCTACGCGGATTACGTACCGTGTGACGGATGAAAATCCATTTGAAGTTTCGTATGTTATTTCTTTTCATATTTTTAAATCTAAACTTACTATGGTAAGTATTGCTTCTATAATCCTTGAAATTAGTGGAATATCCTTGAGTTTTGCGCTTCATCCAGTATCGTTTCATTGGAATATTGATATGAACTTTCTTATTAAATATCAATATTTTCACCGGGATTCACGGGTTAATATTCACTCGGTTACTATTCACTATAATACTATTCACTCGGGTATTCGGGGCACTTTTCATGCCGGGGTACTATTCATGGGGTACTATTTACTCGGATACTATTCATCTGTAGTACTATTGTGATAAAAATTGATTTCTTTTATGTCCAATATTATTTTTGATACATGAATATTATTGTTGAATTTTACTCCACAAAGTAGTATCATGTTGATAATTTGGATATTTTTAAACTCTAGATAAATTTAAAGTCTTTAATATTTATCCTTGATCTTGTTTGATTGAATTCTTATATCATTATCATCATCCTCATGCTTATATTGTGATGAAAGTCATCTTTGGCTTACGTTCATAGATAGACTGTTGATTGGTATGATTATTACCAGGGATCATTCGGTATAATCATAACCCGTAATGTTACAAATGATGTGGTAAAAATCCTTATTGTCCTGTAATGCATTGATGGACAGTTGTTGGTATGATTATTGTGATGCCCCAAAATAGGTATACATCACCCATCTTGAGTTTCCAAATACATGGTACAAAATTCAAATACAACTTAATTTATACAATACGACAAAAGCGTAGCTGAGAGTTTTAATAAGAATATTGTCATCTAGACAGTATCCACACTCAATGGAGTCCTCATTACATTTATTATCACACTATTTCATAGAATAGTGAGGACTACTATAACACCATTTCGGACCATCACTCCATTCCCCGACTCGTCCCAGCTATATTCTCATTTCCAGAAGAGAACAGTGAAAGAAAGGGTGAGCTCAACTAGCCCAGTAAGAAATATTATGACTAAGATAATGCAGAATAAATTATCCTTAGCCTTCAATAGTATAACAACTGATAGAATACAATAGACAATATGTTTTAGATCAACAACTGCAGCGGAACGAGCAATCTATTAGAAGAGTCAAGTAGAGCATGATATCTACTATCTTCTGTGATTTAAAAAGTTTATCATAAATATTATTGTTGTAACACACCCATTAACAGTTCTTTATTATACCCAAGATAAAGAGAACTTTCATCGTCTGTCTTCACCTGAACCACCAAAGATTTTAGTTAAATTCACAATTCATGTTTATAACAATGTGAATCGACAGTAATTCCTTGCCACAAAGGCTTAATAGAACGTTCACTCAATATCCTTACCCCAAAGGCTAAATATATTTAAATGTAATAACAATGATCATACCAATCAGTTGTTTATCTTTGCACAACGGGCCAAAGATGTTCAACTATAAAACCAATGGTCATGATCATACCAATCAATTGCCTGTCAGTGCACTACGGCCAAACTAATGGTCATGATCTTGCCAATCTCATCATCAAATTATCCACACACTACGGCCAAGGATATTCATTAGTATCACCAGTGATCATGATCATGTCATACACCTATTCATTTTTGCACTACAGGCCAAAGTTATCAAGCAACAGTTCATCTTTGCACTACGACCAAAGATATCAATCAACTGTTCTTCTTTGCACTACGGGCCAAAGACATACAACTGTAAAACCAATAACCAACAGTTCGTCTATGCACGTAAGCCAAAGATGACTTTCATCACAATATAAGCATGTGGATGATGACAATGATATAAGTATTAATCAAACGAAATCAATAATAAATATTAAAGACTTTAAATTTATCCAGAGTTTAAAAATATCCAAATTGTCAACATGATACTGCTTTGTGGAGTAAAATTCAAGAATAATATTCATGTACCAAAAATAATTTGGACAGAAAAGAAATATATTTTTCGGGTGAATAGTACCCTGTGAATAGTACTTCGGGAATAGTACCTCGGGAATAGTACCGCGACATGAAAAGTGTCCCAAATACCCGAGTGAATAATACTAGAGTAAATAGTAATCGGGGGAATTGTAACCCGTAAATAGTAACTCATGAATAGTACTCCGACACAAAACGTTCTCCGAATACCCGAGTGAATAATACTAGAATGAATAGTAACCTCGACACAAAACGGTAGAAATTCCACAATAAATTTCGTACCAATATTCCGGCATAATGATATTGAAAGAAATAATATCATTTACGAAGAAATAATACCTCGTACGATTGTTGAACAAAAATAATATTCCTACGAATATTGAATGAAGATGATATTCCTTACGAATATTGAACGAATATAATATTCATACGAATACGAAAAATAACATCTCTTCAAAATATGAAATAAATAATACCCTTTACCTCAGAAAAAGACTGGATACTGGAGTAGTGAAGTAGCAGACTTCGCTTCTTCTTTCTCTCTATAGCTTCTCTTTCTATAGCTTCTATCTCTATAATTTCTCTTGTGAGACTTAGTGAATTGGTGAGAATGAAGGAAGAATGAGCTTCTATTTATAGAAAAATATAGTTTCAATAATTGCACCTTTTGGGGCTCGAAATATTACAGTATAATACCTTCCTTTTTTTCTTCATTTTTAATTTAGTCCTGTAAGTATTATCAAACTTGCACCACCTCCCCTAATAGTAAATCATGTGAATTAATAGTTCATTCATGTGACTAAATAGTATAATAATGTGAAAAAACTAATTGCAGTATAGTACCTTCAACTATACCTCCATTTTTTATTTAGTCATGCAAGTATTATAAATCTTGCACCAACTCCCCTAATAGTAAATCATGTGAATCAATAGTACACACATGTGAACACATAGTTATAAGCATGTGAATTAATAGCAATTAATTGCTCATTTATCCGGTTAATTATCCGATTGGTCAATATAACCTCCAGACATCCATTATTATAGAAATAAATTTCTATTAACAATAATAATCCCAACACAATGGAAATATTAAATTCATCTTTAATCAACAAGAACTTATTCATCATTAATATTATAATTCATAATATTTAACAACCATGTCGTTCCCAGGAAAAATGAGGCTTTTCGATAAGGATTTCTCCCTATTAGCGCACAATTAGATTACCTAACCTCTCCTTGACAGAACTTCTAGACATCGTTAATATTGTAAATAATAATATGAATAACTTTGTCATCTCAATTATTGAAAATATTATGACAATAATTGAATAAAACTGAGAGACTTCTCACGTAAGCATCAATAATTAAAGATATTGTACAATACCGTGTGCTACTATGTAACCACGCGTATTACTATACTTTTATCATCGATTATTTTATGACAACTTGTTTACTTTGAAAAAATTTCATATATCACCCTTAAATTTAACCTTTTATCAATTTAACCATTTACTAAATAGAATAATTATAAGAAAATTGAATACTTTTATTTCATAAAATTCGGGGTCTCACAATCTCCCCTCATTATGAAATTTAGCCCTCGAAATTTACATACCTGGTAGTTCGAAGAGATGAGAATACCTTGCTTTCTTTTCGGATTGTACCTTCTCGGTTATTTTCTCTCTATCATGATTTTCTCATTTCTCATCTCCTGTATTTCAGATATCATTCTAGAATATTGTGACGCCCCCAAAACAGATATACATCACCCATCTTAAGTCGCCAGATATACATGATACAAAATTCAAATACAACTTAATAATACAACTGTCGTGTAAAATACGACAAAACATAACTGAGAGTTTTAATACGAATATTGTCTTCTAGACAGTATTCAACTCAAATGGAGTCCTCAATACATTTATTGTCACACTATTTAACAGAATAGTGAGGACTACTAATGCTATCATCTGGACCGTCACTCCGTTCCCCGACTAGTCCCAGCTATATTCTCATTTCTTGAAGAGAACAATGAAAGCAAAGGGTGAGCTCAAATAGCCCAGTAAAAAATATTATGACTAAAATAATGCAGAATAAATTATCGTTAGCCTTCAATAGTATTAAACTGATAAAATACAATAGATAACAAATTTTAGATCAATAACTGCAGCAGAATGACCAATCCATTAGAAGAGTCAAGTAGAACATGATATCTACTATCTTCTATGATTTAAAAAGTTTATCATAAATATTATCGCTGTAATACCCATTAACAGTTCTTTATTATACCCAAGATAAAGAGAACTTTCATCACCTGTCTTCACCTGAACCACCAAAGATTTTAGTTAAATTCACAATTCAGGTTTATAACAATGTGAATCAACAGTAATTCCTTGCCACAAAGGCTTAATAGAACGTTCACTCAATATCCTTATCCCAAAGGCTAAAGATATTAAAATATAATAACAATGATCATACCAATCAGTTGTTTACCTTTGCACTACGGGCTAAAGATATTCAACTATAAAACCAATGGTCATGATCATACCAATCAATTGTCTGTCAGTGCACTACGGCCAAAGACATTCAACTGTTAACTAATGGTCACGATCCTGCCAATCACATCATTGAATTATCCATGCACTACGGGCCAAGGATATTCGTTATTATCACCAGTGGATATAATCATGTCATATACCTGTCTATCTTTGCACGTAAGCCAAAGATATACAAATATAAAACCAATAATCAACTGTCCATCTTTGCACGTAAGTCAAAAATATACAACTGTAAGACCAATAATCAACATTCCTTCTATGCACATAAGCCAAAGATGACTTTCATCACAATATAAGCATGAGGATGATGACAATGATATAAGCATTAATCAAACGAAATCAATGATAAATATTAAAGACTTTAAATTTATCCAGGGTTTAAAAATATCCAAATTGTCAACATGATACTGCTTTGTGGAGTAAAATTCAAGAATAATATTCATGTACCAAAAATAATTTGGACAGAAAAGAAATATATTTTTTGGGTAAATAGTACCCCGTGAATAGTAACTCGTGAATAGTAACTCATGAATAGTAACTAGTGAATAGTAACTCATGAATAGTAATTCGTGAATAGTAACTCATGAATAGTAACTCGTGAATAGTAACTCATGAATAGTATCTTGTAAATAGTACTCCGTATTCATACATAGTACCGTATACATAAATAATGTCATATACGCAAATTGTGTCATATACATGAATAGTGTCGTATACGTGAATAGTGTCGTATACGTGAATAGTAACCCCAACACAAAAAGATAAAGTTTCACAATAAAATCCATATCAATATTTATAACACCTTAATCCAAATGTTATAAATCACTTAATAATCTCATAATCTAATATTATTAATATTACCACAATATTTTAATCATTTCTTAAACTTATAAACAATTTATTTTAATTGTTTATACTTTACTAATTAATGCATTTAATCATCCTAAAATGCCAAACTCATAAGAGATTTCATCACCAATAACCAAAACTCTCATAAAAAATCAGATATACCTTATATAGGATTCTCAAGCCATAAAATTCTATTTTCTAATTTTCTTACTTCACATAACATATTTAATTCATTTACTCATAACTAGTCCATTTTCATGAAAAATACCAAATTAGTATAAACAAATTTTCTTTTCTGGGATTTAGCAAAATATAGTCCCATATTGAACATATAATTTTCTCAGAATTTTTAAAATTCATTTACTATTTTTCATATGGCTAAAACTGCTGAAAATTTAGACATTTATCAAAACCTGTAATTTTGTCCAAAAAATTGAAATTTTGTGGTATACTTTATTGTCATATATAGATGTACTCCCAATAAAAATTTCACCAAATTTGGAGTTAACCACAAGGAGTTGGGTTTACTTTTAAAATAGTCTTTTTCCATAAAATTCATAACTCCTAATCTATACACCCAAAAAATAGCCATTTTTGGACACAATGTAGAAAACTCATCAAATTATCATTTTAAATTATTCCAGAATTTTTTAGGGTCAGAATAATTACAAAACTGCCCCTAGAAGAAACCCCTTACCTACAACGGTTGAACGAAAATAATATTCCTTATGAATATTGAACGAAAATAATATTCCTTACGAATATTAAACGAATATAATGAATATTGAACGATAATAATATTCATACGAATACGAAAAATAATATCTCTTCAGAATATAAAAAAATAATAACCCTTACCTTAAAAGAAGACTAGATACTGGAGTAGTGAAGTAGCAGACTTCGCTTCTTCTTTCTCTCTATAGCTTCTCTCTCTATAGCTTCTATCTCTATAATTTCTCTTGTGAGACTTAGTGAATTGGTGAGAATGAAAGAAGAATGACCTTCTATTTATAGTAAAATATAGTTTCGATAATTGCACGTTTTGGGGCTCCAAATATTACAGTATAATACCTTCATCTTTACCTCTATTTTTAACTTAGTCCTACAAGTATTATCAAACTTGCACACTCCCCTAATAGTACATCATGTGAATCAATAGTTCAATCATGTGAATCAATAGTTCTATACATGTGAAAATATGAATTACAGTATAGTACCTTCAGCTATACCTCCATTTTTAACTTAGTCATGCAAGTATTATCAATCTTGCACCACCTCCCCTAATAGTACATGAATGTGAATCAATAGTACACACATGTGAACAAATAGTTATAATCATGTGAATTAATAGCAATTAATTGCTCATTTATCCGATTAATTATCCGATTGGTTAATATAACTTCCAGACATCAATTATTATCGAAATAAATGTCGATTTTCACTAACACTAATAATCCCGACACAATGGAACTATCAATTACATCTTTAATCAACACGAACTTATTCATCATTAATATTATAACTCACAATATTTAATAATCAGGTCGTTCTCAAGAAAGAGGGGGCTTTCCGATAAGGATTTCTTCTTATTGGTGTGCAATTAGGTGACCAAACCTCTCCTTGACAGAACTTCTAGACATTGTCAATATTGCAAATAATAATTAATATGAATAACTTTGTCGTCTCAATTATTGATTTAATAATATAACATATTATACAGATGATACTGTGACATCAATTGAATCAATAATATGAGAGATATGCTGCAGCAATTACTGTAGCAATAATTGAGTATAATCGAGTGACTTTTACGTAAGCATCAATAATAATCAATACCGTGCAGCTACTATGCAACCAAGCGTTATTATAAAAGATTACTTTTACTACCTTCCATTGGGGGGTATTTTATGACAACTTGCTTACTTTGAATTTTTTTTCAAATATCACCCTTAACTTTAAGTTTTTATCAATTTAGCCATTTACTAAATAGAATAATTATAAGAAAATTGAATACTTTCATTTCATAAAATTTGGGGTCTCACAATCTCTCCTCCTTATGAAGTTTTGCCCTCAAAATTTACGTACCTGGTAGTTCGAAGAGATGAGAATACCTTGCTTTCTTTTTGGATTGTACCTTCCTGGTTATTTCCTCACTATCATGATTTTCTCTTTTCTCACCTCCTGTATTTCAGATATCATTCTATAATATAGTTTCAAAATAAGGGTTAATTAACATGCCACATATTATCCCTATACTCTGACCGACCAATTAAATACCAAATAACTTAGGTAGGTCATACTAGCGAAGGAATTACTCGTCTCCCCTCTCCTAGTTCTAGTCTCACATCTCAGCCAGGGATCATATCCCTAAGCTTTGATACCAACTGTGATGCCCCCAAAACAGGTATACATCACCCATCTTGAGTCGCCAGATATACATGGTACAAAATTCAAATACAACTTAATAATACAACTGTCGTGTAAAATACGACAAAACATAACTGAGAGTTTTAATACGAATATTATCTTCTAGACAGTATTCAACTCAAATGGAATCCTTAATACATTTATTGTCACACTATTTAACAGAATAGTGAGGACTACTAATGCTATCACTTGGACCGTCACTCCGTTCCCCGACTAGTCCCGGCTGTATTCTCATTTCCTGAAGAGAACAATGAAAGCAAAGGGTGAGCACAACTAGCCCAGTAAGAAATATTATGACTAAGATAATTATGACTAAGATAATGCTGAATAAATTATCATTAGCCTTCTACAGTGTTAAACTGATAAAATACAATAAACAACAAGTTTTAGATCAATAACTGCAGCGGAATGAGTAATCCATTAGAAGAGTCAAGTAGAACATGATATCTACTATCTTCTATGATTTAAAAAGTTTATCATAAATATTATCGCTGTAATACCCATTAACAGTTCTTTATTATACCCAAGATAAAGAGAACTTTCATCACCTATATTCACCTGAACCACCAAAGATTTTAGTTAAATTCACAATTCTTGTTTATAACAATGTGAATCAACAGTAATTCCTTGCCACAAAGGCTTAATAGAACGTTCACTCAATATCCTTATCCCAAAGGCTAAAGATATTGAAATGTAATAACAATGATCATACCAATCAGTTGTTTACCTTTGCATTTCGGGCCAAAGATATTCAACTATAAAACCAATGGTCATGATCATACCAATCGATTGTTTGTTAGTGTACTACGGCCAAAGACATTCAACTGTTAACTAATGGTCACGATCCTGCCAATCACATCATCGAATTATCTATGCACTACGGGCTAAGGATATTCGTTATTATCACCAGTGGTTATGATCATGTCATACACCTGTCCATCTTTGCACGTAAGCCAAAGATATACAACTATAAAACCAATAATCAACAACCATCTATCTAAGCACGTAAGCCAAAAAATATACACAATCAGTAAGATCAATAATAATCAACAATCCATCTATGCATGTAAGCCAAAGATGACTTTCATCATAATATAAGCATGAGGATGATGACAATGATATAAGAATTAATCAAACGAAATCAAGGATAAATATTAAAGACTTTAAATTTATAGAGTTTAAAAATATCCAAATTGTCAACATGATACTGCTTTGTGGAGTAAAATTCAAGAATAATATTCATGTATCAAAAATAATTTGGACAGAAAAGAAATATATTTTTCGGGTAAATAGTACCCTGTGAATAGTAACTCATGAATAGTAACTCGTGAATAGTAACTCATGAATAATATCTCGTAAATAGTACTCCGTATTCGTACATAGTACCATATACATAAATAATGTCATATACGCAAATAGTGCCATATACATGAATAGTGTTGTATACGTGAATAGTGTCGTATACGTGAATAGTAACCCCGGCACAAAAAGATAAAGTTTCACAATAAAATCCATATCAATATTTATAACACCTTAATCCAAATGTTATAAATCACTTAATAATCTCATAATCTAATATTATTAATATTACCACAATATTTTAATCATTTCTTAAACTTATAAAAAATTTATTTTAATTGTTTATACTTTACTAATTGATGCATTTAATCATCCTAAAATACCAAACTCATAAGATTTCATCACCAATAACTAAAACTCTCATAAAAAAATCTGCATATACCTTATATATGATTCTCAGGCCATAAAATCCTATTTTCTAATTTTCTTACTTCACATAACATATTTAATTCATTTACTCAAAACTAGTCCATTTTCATAAAAAATACCAAATCAGTACAAACAAATTTTCTTTTCTGGGATTTAACAGAATATAGTCCTCTATTGAACATATAATTTTCTCAGAATTTTTAAAATTCATTTACTATTTTTCAAATGGCTAAAACTGCCGAATATTTAGACATTTATCAAAAACTGTAATTTTGTTCAAAAATTCCAAAATTTACAGGGTATACTGCTGTTATATAGATGTAATTCCAATAAAAATTTCACCAATTTTGGAGTTAACCACAAGGAGTTATAAGGGTTTACTTTTAAAATAGTCTTTTCCTATAAAATTCATAACTCCTAATCTATACATCCAAAAATCGCCATTTTTGGACACAATCTAGAAAACTCATCAAAATATCATTTCAAATGTTTCCAAAATTTTTGAGGGTCGGAAAAATTACGAAACTGCCCCCTGGCAGAAACCCCTTATATACAACGGTTGAACGAAAATAATATTCCTTACTAATATTGAACGGAAATAATATTCCTTACGAATATTAAACGAATAAAATGAATATTGAACGATAATAATATTTATATGAATACGAAAAAAAATATCTCTTTAGAATATAAAAAATTAATAACCCTTACCTCAGAAGAAGACTAGATACTGGAGTAGTGAAGTAGCAGACTTCGCTTCTTCTTTCTCTCTATAGCTTCTCTCTCTATAGATTCTATCTCTATAATTGCTCTTGTGAGACTTAGTGAATTGGTGAGAATAAAGGAAGAATGAGCTTCTATTTATAGGAAAATATAGTTTCGATAATTGCACGTTTTGGGGCTCGAAATATTACAGTATAATACCTTCATCTTTACCTCTATTTTTAACTTAGTCCTGCAAGTATTATCAAACTTGCACCACCTCCCCTAATAGTACATCATGTGAATCAATAGTTCAATCATGTGAATCAATAATTCTATACATGTGAAAAATATGAATTACAGTATAGTACCTCCATCTATACTTCCATTTTTAACTTAGTCATGCAAGTATTATCAATCTTGCACCACCTCCCCTAATAGTACATGAATGTGAATCAATAGTACACACATGTGAACAAATAGTTATAATCATGTGAATTAATAGCAATTAATTGCTCATTTATCCGATTAATTACCTTATTGGTCAATATAACTTCCAGATATCAATTGTTATCGAAATAAATGTCGATTTTCACTAACACTAATAATCCCAACACAATGGAACTATCAATTTCATCTTTAATCAACACGAACTTATTCATCATTAATATTATAACTCACAATATTTAACAAACTGTGTCGCGTTCCAGGAAAGGGGCTTTCGATAAGGATTCCTCCTTATTGGCGCGCAATTAGGTGACCAAACCTCTCCTTGACAGAACTTCTAGACATTATCAATATTGCAAATAATAATTAATATGAATAACTTTGTCGTCTCAATTATTGATTTAATAATATAACATATTATATAGATGATACTGTGACAATAATTGAATCAATAATATGAGAGATGATGCAATAATTACTGTAGCAATAATTGAGTATAACTAAGTGACTTCTTACGTAAGCATCAATAATCAATACCGTGTGCTACTATGTAATCACGCGTATTACTGTACTTTTACTACCAGGTATTTTATGACAACATGCTTACTTTGAAAAATTTTCAAATATCACCCTTAACTTTAACCTTTTATCAATTTAACCATTTACTAAATAGAATAATTATAAGAAAATTGAATACTTTCATTTCATAAAATTTGGGGTCTCATAAATATAGTTTCAAAACAAGGGTTAATTGACATACCACATATTATTCTTACACTCTGACCGACCAATTAAATACCAAATAAACTTAGGTAGGTCATACTAGCGAAGGAATTTCCCGTCTCTCCCCTCCAAGTTCTAGTCTCACATCTCAGCCAGGGATAATATCCCTAAGCTTTGATACCAACTGTGACGCCTCCAAAATAGGTATACATCACCCATCTTGAGTTGCCAAATACATGGTACAAAATTTAAATACAACTTAATTTATACAATATGACAAAAGCATAACTTAGAGTTTTAATAAGAATATTGTCATCTAGACAATATCCACACTCAATGGAGTCCTCAATACATTTATTGTCACACTATTTCATAGAATAGTGAGAACTACTATGACACCATCTAGGA